>CAODLS010565744.1:0-14195 GCA_948243855.1 Flueggea neowawraea | reverse complement strand
AACCTCAAGTTCAACCAACGAACTCAAAATCCTCAAGAATCTCTACTTAGAAATTTGGATCTCTATGAACCATAAGGAGAAATCATCAATTTCTCTAAACCAAACTCAAATCTAAGTAGTTCTAACTTTGATCCAACAAGATGTATCAGAGACTACACCAGATCTAACAAAAAATCTAGCAATTCCCGAAACCTTAGTTTCAGAGAAACTCATTTGGCTCAAGCACCAAATCCCACCAAACCGGAGCTTAACCCACAAGCTTCTGGCTTTAAACAACCATAATCTAACACCTATTAGCTTTCATTCCATCAGAAAAGAAAAGATCTGATCCAAACTTAAAGTTTATCCAGAACCCTAGAATGCTCAAATGCAAAACAAAACAAGGAAATTGAGAGATTAATGGATGTTTCTTACCTCAGAAGTTGTTGTAGAAGCAAAGAGAAACAAGGAAAGTCAAAGAGAAGTAAATGAGAGAGTGCTCTGGTGGTTGAGATGAGTTATAACCGAAGAAAGGGTAGGTGGAGGGTATTTATAGACTCACGGGCTGAAGCGCCGTATTTCACACAAAGCTGCCCTACTGGAACACATCTACGTGCACAGTAGGGGTTCTGCGCACGTAGAACCGTGCTCTACATGGGTAGCATCCCACACAACATGCATAGACGACAAATCTGGAATCCCCTCGCTCCTAGATCTACAATTTACGTGCATTTCACCCCCTACTGTATGCGTAGAAGATATCAGTATGCTCACGGTCCACACCCAAACGGTGATCAATGTGCACAGAAGCTGTGCAACGCACACAAATGATCCTAAGCACGTTCACGGTCAATCCTAAACCACGTCTACGCTTGTAGTAACATGTACAACACACGTAGATAACCTCCAACATGCATTGCACACGTAGCACAACTCTCAAACTCATCCCAACTCAAAGATCAACTTTCCAACTCCGAATCGCTTTGGAATACAACAAGATTCCGGTTACAACGGGCGGGATATTACAAACTCAAACACTATCTAACAAATACCATTATTGTTAGAGCACATATTGAAGACAAACTTCAATATAGTCACAACAAAATCTAATACGAGAAAAGATTTGGATTTTTGAACAAGACTAGCTCGTTCATGCCAATTCTTGAACTCACACTTTCGAGTTGTTCTTTGCATGCTCAACTTGTTCCTTCTTAAAACTATTTGATGTCCAATGAAGTTGTATCAAAACTTCATTGTGAGGATCTTTAAGATTGAATAAACAGTCACAAAATGACGAAATTCAAGTAAGAACATTGAACAAGATAGCTCGTCTCACACTCGTGAGTTTGAGCAACATACCCTCAAAGGTACATCAACTCACATGTTATGTGCCTTTGGTCATTAACATTTTACGCACAATGTCAACGTTGTTCATGTTCAAGGATTTCCTCGAAATTTTGTCTAGCCACTCACTTCTTAATGACTTAAGGTGCTTAAACCTTTTTTCTAGCATTTTTACTGGATTTTATCCAATAGAATAAGACATCTTCAAATTTCTCATGATCTCATGTTTGAGATAAGCGTGGGTTAGGTGCACATCGATTTGCTTCTAACTTTTAGACAAGAAGTGGATAACAACTTTAGACCTCGTCCTTGATCAAACAATGATCAAGATCACTAACTCTCTAATCAAGTAAGCCCTTTTGCCTTTAATCACATGATTATGACACTTATAACAAGTATC
The DNA here is from genome assembly GCA_948243855.1 of Flueggea neowawraea. Classification (NCBI taxonomy): domain Eukaryota; kingdom Viridiplantae; phylum Streptophyta; class Magnoliopsida; order Malpighiales; family Phyllanthaceae; genus Flueggea; species Flueggea neowawraea. The sequence goes on along the minus strand of CAODLS010565744.1, from coordinate 12,472 downwards.
AGTATCAATGGTCAAATATCGTAAGCTTAGTTAGTGGCTTGCTTACTAATTGCTCCTTAAATGTAATTTGCAAAATATTGCGCGTTGATACTTGTAAAATAGCCCAATGAATTCATCATGCTTTGTACTGACAAAATGATGAATGTAGTAGAATTTTCTAACTTCCACGTCTCATAGACATTTCGTTCCAAAATTTATTGAGTGACATTCTACCCCTCCTTGAATTTGACCATTACCAAGTTCAATGGGGCACATGCTTTTAGCTCTTATAGTACATGCTAGATTTCTACAATCTAAGATTTACGGTTGTTACCTCTTAAGCTCAATATAGCTCATCATACGTTCTCGTATGACTCAGCATCAATCGACTTTGCAAGCAGTGAATATCATAAATACATATAACAAACAATAAGACATAGTTGCACACAAGCAATTCACATAGCAATACACATATATTTACCATCCAACCAAAATTAAACTAGTATAGTCTCTTATTAAGTTTTGAATCGAAATGTACACTAGGTGCATATTTACTATCTTAGTCATAATAATTAATCATACTATATTTAATTTTATAGACATTAAATAATGACTGTTTGGATTCACTTTTAAATTTCACTTGACTTAGGAAAATCCATGTTGGTTATCTCAATTATTAAGACAAACTCAATAATTGGACAATATATTCAATGCATAAAAATATTGCATATTAAATTAAGGCAAATCATCACAACAATAAGCTAAAACAATAAATGGAATCAGCATCATTGGTTGTACCAACATGCAATCCAAATAATTTATCTCAATGTTAATGTACATACATCAAAATTGGGTAGCATCAACACACAAATAATGCTCACAAATATCCCCATCATAATACTACACGAATACAGTATTAAGCCTATGTTTGTCAATTGGATACCCGATGGACCTTTTCCAAAGTGTTACAATAGAATTCGTAAGTTGTCATGCCAACTTATCAATAATTCTATTAATCATACGACCATAAAGTGGATCTCCCACTTTTCACGATCATGGTGTAATATTGGACATATCAATTTCAAAACATTTTCACTTTCTAGAATCTCTAAGTGACTTTCGATGACACTTACGATGATCATGTTTCTATGAAATTCTAGAATGAACCAATGACCTAGCTAATACCGGTGATGAGAATCATAAATTTTTATGAAGTAAGTAAACCTTCATCACTTTTGTGCTCATAATGCGCAATTATTTTCTTCCCATTATGACCACCACCTTCCCAAAATACTCTCTTCGGGAGTCGTGCAAATTTTTCTTAATTTGTACTGCATTCAATGCAATATGGTTTTATTTGTAATAAATTTTAAATAAAATGGCTATATACTCACTCTAATATAACCCAAATAATTGAAATCAAATCTCAATTATCTAAATGAGAAGCATATTTGTATGTTTTTAAAAATCAATTATTTTGAAAACTAATTTGCAAAATCATTCTTGGCGGAAAACACATTTTTCACAATTTTTCAACAATTTTTGACACTCAAATATTAAGAAAAAATAGTTCTGAAACTTAAAAAATTGTGAAAAATATGCCAAAAATTCCATAAAAATCCAAATTTTACTTTTGGTTGAAATTTTAAAAAATTTGGTTGACACGCACCGGAAGAAGGGTCACGCGCTCTCACGCGCTGAGGACACGTTGTACGGGCACCACATGCGCCACACGCGCAACCCCACGCACCTCCACAAGCAGTTCCTCATTCGCTACAACGTGTCAACATACTGGGGTGACATGTGTCAAGCGATGAATGGTCCATGTGTTGTCCACGTTTCTTCTACGTGTCGGCTCATGGTTCGTTGAAGCTGATGATATGGCGTCCTGTGTGGCTCACTTGCCATGTGTTTTGATGTCAGTGGTACAGGTGTTTGGTCAGTCAACATTGACTTGTCAGCCTCTGACACGTGTCGCGTTGTGATTGGGCCGTGTGTTTATTCTCAGCCAATCAAATCTTGCCACATTCGCCAAGTGATGTATTCTGAGTGGTCTATGGGTAGCCAATAAGAGCTCACTACGTCGCCTTATTGGATCAGATGAACAAATTCATCTGTAAGCTTTTACTTAATATTTTTTTATTGGATTTTTGCCTATTTGACGACCTTCTCGATGGAATTTTGACACACAATTTTAGTAGGTAACATTTTTAAGGTTGCTAATTTCAAATATTTTGTTGGAATTTCCAAAATTCAACTTTCAGTCTTTGGCTCCGAACGGACTCGAACCAAAAACGGTGTTACAGACATAAAGTCGAATGCAATAAAATTATAGATTGCATCCTAGACAAAGTCCAACAATATTTATGAAACATATTCAAAAAATTCATGCTGGCTCTGATACCAATGAAGGAATCGCATACCTATTTAACATATAAACAATATAATTTATAGGTTTGACTTATTAATCTCGATTTCAGCGGAAGCTAGTAGCGGAACAGGACCAGATTTGATGTTGGTATTGCGAGCAAATTATGGTTGAGTTGTCAACGGGAGTGCTCGGCTGCTTCGCAGTCTAGATGCCACGCAGATTGATGCAGGACTTAGTGGGGACGAAGAAGAATGACTTCTTCTTCTTCTCGGTGAGAAAGAAATCGATCTCTCTCTCACACCTCTCTTATGTGTGTGTGTTGAAATGGTGGCGGAAGAATAAGAATTCTTCTTCTTTTATAAGCCACTAAATGGGCGGACCGCTTTTTCCACACTAGGTATATGGTTTTGGATGTTTTATGTAAATTATTACTATATTGTGATAATAAATAGTGTTAGTTGTGTTTATTATTTTGAGCTTTTTATTATGATAATTGCTTAATTGTGGTGATTTTAATTATTCATATGTTGAATATTGCTAAATATTATTACATTGTTAATTGTGAATGGACTCACAAATGCAATAATCAACATTGTAAATCTAAGTTTAAATAACTTAGAAACCGAATCCTATATGTTGGGAAAATTAAACATATGCTATACTTGAAATTGAATTTAGTGTAATTAATTATTAAGAATGAGATGGTAATATAACATTTAGTGTACTATTCAATTTGAAACTTATATAATTGGTTGCACTTGTTTAATTTTTTAATGGATAGTAAATGCTTGTGTATTGCGATATCTCCTTATTTAGTGCAATTTTTCGTGATAGATTTCTTAACAATATGTCTACTACTTCAAAAACTATTGTTTTCGAGCTTAACAAAGATAATAAGTTGAATGGTAACAATTATGACATTTGGTCTATGAAAGTCTGATATGCGCTTGAGGAACAGGAAGCTTCTGAACCATTGGATTCAATTATGGTCAAACATGAGGAGGGCACTACCAATCAACATAGACTCGACCGTGAAGCCTATGACGGTTGGAAGAAAAAGATTTCTAATGCTCATATCATCATCCTGAGTACATTGGATGATGATATTGCTATGGAATTCAAAGGCTATAAGAATGCCAAAGAGCTCTGGTCTGAGTTGAAGGAGAGATTCGGCAGTGTGTCGTTGACTAAGCTCCGGTCTTTGACCATAAAATTTGACACATACCAGAAGCACCCTGATCATAAAATGCAAAAGCAACTCATGGAAATGAGGAATATGATCAATGGACTTAGCAATGCCGATCACAAGTTGACTGACAAGCAGAAAATCCAAGCGATAATATGTTCCTTATAGAGCAGTTGGGATCAATGAAGCATCACTTGACACATGCTTCTAACATTCAAACTTTCAATGAAGCTATGCGTTATCTAGAGCTCAAGGATGACCGTATGACGACTCTAAATATTAATGCTGAGGCTCGCGTAGCTTCTTCTGGACCCCAAAAGGGTTCAACTAACAAATAAATGAAGAAGCGGATAGCATTATTCTTTAGAAATAAAGGAAAGGATTTCAAGGGAAAATAGAAAAAAAATGGCAGAAAAAGAAAAAGAGTAAGGGTAAGTCCCGCCTTTCAAAAATTAAATGCTACAACTGCCCGTAGAGAGGGCACATTCCTAAGGATTGTAATGCTCTTAAGAAGGCACAAAACCTTTATTCCTGTTTAAATTATACTTATGTGTCAAGTTTCGTATTCCTAACTGAATGTCACCCTCAATGGGTGATTGATTCGGGAGCGACCGACCACGTGAGTACAAGATGTACGGCGTATGTCCAGTTGGGATTCCTCAAGGAACAAAGTGGATATATGTTGGGAACAATGCCAAAGTGGAGGTCCAAGATATTGGCATACTTATACTAATCTTGCGCGGTGGTAAAATATTGTTGCTACATAATGTCCTCTGTGCTCCGGGAATACGAAGGAATTTGGTATTTGTTTTGTCTTTGATGAAGAACAGATTTACTTTGTCTTTTGAGAATGATAAGGTAGATTTGTTTTTGGGTGGTACATATTATGGCTTTAGTTTTGGAATGGATGGTTTTGTTGTTATGGATATAAAGTATGTAAATAACAATGATGCTAGTTTTTCTTATGCTACTTCATCATCGAATCGTACGAATGATGTTAATCTATGGCACGCAAGGCTTAGCCATATTGGCCAAGACCGTAAAATTAGAATTCGATAGCAACTGTAATTATTGTAGTCTATTCCTCAATTCCAAAATCCAACTAAATTGAACTAATGTGTTAACATATTACTGTTCCAAGTGGAGAAAATAGAAAAGCAAAAGAACCAACTAATTCAAATAGTAAAAAAACAATGGGAAAATATTTTTCAAATCCTTTAAGTTTTCATATATTAGTAGGTTAGTCCTCTTGTTTCTAGCAAAAATTGACAAATCTTTGAGGTTTAAAAATGGGTTACACATAAGTCTCTCTGTTAGTTCACCGTCATCGATCTATTAAAAAGTTGCTGACGTGTTGATATGGTTCACTTTAAATAAAATTCTAAAGACAAAAATATCCTTAGATCTATTTTATTAGACCTTCATGAGGCCATATGAACCCTGATTTATTGTTTGCTATAGATAGTAAAATTCATCAACAACCATTAAAACAACAACACTTCCACAAAAGACAAGAAATAAAAAGCTATAAATTATAATGGCAAAAAAGGAAAAAAAATTAATAGGAAAAAAAATGAAATCACAGAATTTAAAATATTAACAAATTCAATCTAACACATAGTACTTTGATTACTTCTTATCAAAATGAATTGCAAAATTTATCATTGTTGTTGCCTCGAAAAATGAAGAAAAATAATGATAAGAACTCGGACATTTAGGAAACGTGAATGTCGTCTGGAGAACTGAAAACACAGAACAATATGAAATCGGGATGCTTCTCGCGAAAGTCTCTAACGCTCAAGTCAATAGAGAATTTGATAGAATATTGGTGTGCATGGTGAGTATTGCATACCTTGACAAGTTGTTCTCCATGTCCATTTATAGAGTAGCAATTTAATTAGTAAATATAACATCTCTCATTGATGACGATTGTAACATTTCTGTTACAACTTGAAATTAAATATATTTAATTGTTTTTTTACTCATGCCTCATTAATTGCACCCCACTCTTTCTTTTGAATTTTTTGGAAATAAGAGCACAAAGATTAGCATACTTTGTTTCCAGTGGGCTCGGGCTTTATCACAAATATTTAGAACAAGGGCCTTTCTAATTTTCTTTCTTCAAGAGTTATTTGAATATTTTCCCAAAACACAAGGGCTCGGTTTGTTGTTTTTCACCTTGGCAACATTTTTTTTGCTTCCAAAGAATTTATTTTCAATTCTTTTCCTGGTCCACTGATCTTGCTTCCAGATTTGTCTGATGTGCATATTGTGTATGTATCGTTGCTCCCCAATCACTTAGCAAAATGATTTTTCTGGCAAGTGATTTCAGTTAAGTCTTAGTAGTAGTAGGAGTTGATTCGCTTATTGAGCACGAAGTAGCCAAATTATCGAGTATGCTTATGGCAATACCACTTGGGGTTTTACTTGCCACATGCCTTAGCGAATAAACTATTGCGTGCGTTCATGATAATATCATTTGGGATTTCATTTGCCGCACGTCTTAGCGTTTTATCATTAGTTAACGCATGATTTTTCACAGACTTGATTACTATATGCGGCGTTCAATCTTCCACTACATGCATTCTACAATGAGTGCCTCGTTTCCCGCAAGCTTTGTGCTCCATTGTCACATCGCAATCTATCTTTTCATTGCTTGTTTTCACAGTGAGAGCTTAATTTTTCACAAGATTTTCTGCTCATTTAACGTATTTGTCACATGAGAGCCTGATTTCTCACAAGCTTTTCTACTCGTAGTTTAGATGTTCGCTACATGCTCTTGGTGAGGGCTTGAGTTTTAACAAGCCTTTCTTCTCATGTAGTGTTAGCAACATCTTATTCTTTACCTTATGCGTAGATGGTGAGAGCCCAATTTCTCACAAGCTTTTTTACTCACTCAGCGTTTCAGCAGCTTCAAGATGTTTCCTTGGCGAGGAGTCAATTTTGATACTCGTAATACATTATGTCACTTTTGGTTACATAGGCCCGATTTCCCATAAGCCTTTTTCGTTTTACATGGTTAAGCACTCAATTTGCCTTAACCTATTCTTCATTCACAAAGATTGTCATTATGCATGATAAATAAATAATAAACATGCTATTTATTCAAAACAATAAGTTTCACAAAACAAAGTTAACAAAACTTAAAAGATTCAACTTCTTATCACCATCAAAATTATGATTTAACTTCTTATCACCATCAAAATTATACTCAACAACCAAAGCCCAATATTTCAAGTGGTGGCATGCTTGGTTGGTCCCATGCTAATCACTTCTTCAAGTGGCATTCCTCCTTCATTGCCTTGTTTCACCGTTTGGTTCCCACAAATTGGTCCAAGTGTCTATCTTGAACCAAGTTCTCGATTTTATTCTTCAATTCTCAACACTTACTCATGAAGTGTTCACTTGCATCATGGTACCGGTAGTAGGCATCCACATTCTTGCCTAGGGGCTTGTCAGTTTTTGGGGGGAAAGAGATGAGTCCAGATCCCTCTGTTGCTACCAAGATGGTTGACCTCGACTTGTTCAGTGGGGTGTACTTTTCGAAGTGTGGACCATTTTGTCTTTGTGAACCTTCTAACATGTACTTCTTCTTGTTGGACTCCTCCTACGCCTCTCTCTCCTTCCTCTTCTTTTTCTTATCATCCTTAATTTCCACGATCTTCATGACTTCAGCCTATAGTCTGTACTTATTTGGACGGACAAATAGATTACCTAAGGTCTTAGGTTGATCTAGAGACAACAACTCACGTAGCTACACTGATCATGTCCCTTATAGCATTGCAACTACCACCACTCCAAGCTACAGGTTGCGAACTTCGAGGGAGCGTTCCTGAATTTGTCCACGTATTGCTGTAAAGTTTTCTTCTCACTCTATCTTACATTCAGTAAGTAAGTGGCATCCTTTTTCTTTTTATTGTTGATGATGAAGGCGTTGATGAACTCCTTCTTGAGCTGCTTAAAGCAAGAGAGTGACGCCTCCTTCATCCCATTGAACCAGGAAAGTACATGGTCCTTCAATGTTATTGGGAATGCGTAGCACATGATTGCTTTCTCCCATCTGTGAAGCATCATGATGGCCTCTTAGTTTTAGATGTGCTTGTACAGGTCCTCATTTCTTAAGAAAGTTGGCACTTGAGGCATCTTAAAGTTCGAGGAAAGTGTTTTTCCTATTATCTCCGTAGTAAATGAGACTTTGACTCTCTGCTACTCGTCCTCCACGGGAACCAACTTCCTTTACTCGAGAACCTCGTCGATCATCTTCCTCATGTCCACCTTCTCCCGAACATTCATCAAGGACTAAGGCTCCACTTAAACCTTCTTCGAAGGAACCCTAAGTTCTTCCTTGTAGGTACTCTCCACCACTTTGGGATAGTTCTTATTCCTGACATCAACTCGAGCTTTAGGCATTGGGTCGTCAAAGTGCTCCTATCGAGGTGAAGGATTTTGAAGCTCGAGAACTTGAGGAAGTCGATAATAGCTTTCTTGCGGAATGTCATGTCTTCCCACCATTCTACACTTCAAGCATAGGCACGTAAGGCAGGTTGAAGGACTGTTTAAGGAAGAAACTGCTAAAATAAGGTCGTCATCTATCCTAGAGCTCTCTGGTTCTCCTCATTTTCCTTCCTCAATGTCTCGTAGTCAGCAAGTGGAAGAATTGGAATAACGATTCTCGTGGCTTCAGCCTTAACTCGGGCACCAACTCCTCTAATCTCGTCCTCTTGATGTTCAACCTAATGGGAAGGTGTCTGCACCATGGTGAATGTTGTAGATGGTATTGATGAACAACTTATAGAACGTCATCGATCAAGGCTTTTCGTTTAGTTTTCCACAAGCGGCGCCAATTGTTATTGCCTCAAAATGAACAACGATAATGATAAGAACCCGAAGAACTAGGATATTTGAAAAATGTGAACATCACCTCGAGACCTAAAAACACAGAACAATATAAGGTTGGGATGCTGCTCGGAGGAGTCTCCGACACTTAAGTGAGTAGAGAATTTGATAGAGTATTGGTATGTATGGTGAGTATTGCATACCTTGACAAGTTGTCCTCCATGTTGTTGATCCATTACATTGACAACATGAAAAATCCTTCTAAGTTTTGATGATTTAACAAAACAACTGAAAAGTTAAAGCATAGCACGATAATGAAACACTAACACACATTAGAGAATTCAACTCCTACTGATCTCAAGATCAAAATGGCATCTGCGCACATTAATCATTCAACAGTGCCCACTATAAGTCAACAACGCGCCCTAATGAAGCAATATCGTTCCTTAGTGAATATTCTGGCATTCTGGAACAATTATGCACAACAATAGGGCAAGCTAATCAAGAAAAATGCAAAGAATTCCCAGATGATTTTATAAAGAAAATGCAACTAGGCACGATATTGATAAAATAGCACACGTTATTGAGCACAAGAAGCTACTAGAATATCATTTCAAATCTCTAAGACACGCTAATGATAAAAAACACGCTATCGAAGAAGACTTCAGAAGTTGTTTGAAGAACCAAGCTAAAGGGATGTTACAGAAATCAAAAATGCCCACTGATAAAAAGGTGTGATCTTTGAAGAGGATTCAATAACGCACGCTATTTTATGGAAATGCACATTGTCAAAAAAACTACTCAAAAACTAACAAATCTATTATATGCTCCTCGGGAATTCAATTTTGAATATTCCCTTCGTACGAGAAAGTGTTAGAATCAAAGGAGCTATCTTTAAGGTCGATAACACACGCTACCAATCAATAAGGCACGCTATTGAATTCATCAAGACACGATAAGTATTGTCAAAACATGCTACTGAATTGATCATGGCACGTTAAAGACTGACAATGCACACTATTGAGGTATACGATCAATCCAGAAGCACTGAAACTTCAGTAAGGTGCACTAATGGCTGCCAACGCTCTTTGATTATCATGTGTGGACATGAAGAGTGCATGTTAATGTCAAGAAAGCATGTTAATGACAATGATGTCATTTAAAATTAGAATTTCATGACTCTCTCACAACGGCTTCTTTGGGACTACAACGGATATTTTATAGAGCCTACATATAAATAAGGTCGTCGAAAGAAAGATAAGACAAGAGAGACTTTCAATAATTGTGCCCAAGCCTTGCAAAATTGATTCTTGATCTTCTGTCTCTTTAAGCTTACAATATTCTTATGCCAACTGAGTTGTGATTCACATTTTTGTTCTTTAGTTGGTGTTAGATTTTGATTATTCTTCTGAGAATCCATTATAATCAAGTTTTGGGTATCAAAGCTTGAGGGTAGTATAGGTTGTCTTGTTATATCCTTGAAAACAAGTGTTAGGTTGCTAGTGAGCCTAGAAAAACTTGGGTTGGTTTTCTTGTTTTGTCCCTAAAATAAGTGTATTGAATGTTTCTTGTTAGCCTGCAAAAATAAGGAGTTGTAACGGTTTCTCCTCCACCCGGAAGTGAGGAAGTATAGTGTATTCTAAACTCTCTAGTGAGCTAGAGGAGTGGACGTAAGTCACAGAGGACCGAACCACTATCAATCAGGACTTTGATCTTCTATCCTTTACTCTCTTTATTGCTTTTGAGTTTATTCTTTGTAGTTGTGAATTGGATCAAGCTTTCCATTTTGTTTTTTCTACTCATTGTGCAAAAGTTTTCAAAAGACATTTAATTTTGATTAAAAATCCAATTCACCCCTCTCTTGGATTCCCATATTGAGTTTTCAATTGGTATCAAAGCTAAGAGCTCAACTTTTAAGATTTAATCACCTTGAGTACAAGATCCAAAATGGCATGCAATTGACATCAGAGATAAGTGCTCAACTTTTGAGATTTAATCACCATAAGTACAAGATCCAAAATGGAATCCTTTGGTGACATGTCTAGATATGAAGGTTTGTCTATTGATAAAGCTCGTTTCTTTGATGGCAGTGACTATGTTTATTGGAAGACAAGAATAAATGTATTTCTCAAATGTGAAGCTGAGGAAGTGTGGGATGAAGTATAAACCAGTCCATTTGTACCAAAGAAAACAGTGGATGGATTTGAAGTTCTGAAGCCAAAATCAGAATGGACAGAACAAGACAAAAACATGGTGTGCTACAATAACAAAGTTATGCATATTTTGTTTGGTGCCCTTAGCAAGACTCAATTCAACAAAATCTAGAAATGTTCTACTGCTCATGAGATTTGGAGAACATTGAAAATCACATATGAAGGCACTTCACAAGTTAAGGAAAACAAAGTATCACGTCTTGTGTACAAGTATGAGCTATTCAAGATGAAGGAGAATGAAGGTATTCAAGAGATGTTTGATAGTTTTAATGACATATTAAATGGCTTAAAAGCACTTGGGAAAACCTACTTAAACTTAGAACTTGTGAGAAAATTTTTGAGAGCCTTACTAAAGTCTTGGGCTTCAAAGAATGATGCAATCTTGGAAGCAAAGGATCTCAACACTTTACCACTAGAAGAATTGCTTGGTTCACTTCTTACACATGAAATGGGGTTATATGAAGATGAAGAACAATCATCTAAGAATGATAAAAGAAGAGGAATGGCATTGAAATCCAAAGTTGTTGAAGAATCTGAAGATGAAGAAGAAGAGGAAAATGAAGATGAATAAATGGCAATGTATGCAAGAAGATTTAGAAGATTCATGATGAAGAACAAACCATGGAAAAATAACAATAAGCTAATGTCAAAAGAAGATTCTAAGAAGGAATTCAAAAGGGAATTCAAGAAGGATCCCAAGAAGGACTCATAAATTATTTGTTACAAATGTAACAAACCAGGCCATATGAAGCAATATTGTCCTCTTGCTAACAAGTATTCCAACTTTGCAAAGAAAAATAAAGGGAAGGTAATGAAAGCTACTTGGAGTGACAGTGATGAAAGTAGCTCAGATGAAGAAGAAGAAGTTGAAGAGATGGCAAACTTATGTTTAATGGCAAGAGAGGATGAAGCTCGTAAAGATAAAGTAAGTGACGAATTTACTTTTGATTAATTACATGATGCTTTTAATGAATTGCATGATGGATTTCAAAAACTTGGAACCAAATATGTTGCTTTAAAGAAAAGTTCAAATGATCTTGGATTGAAAATGAATACCTTGAGTAAAGAGAAAATTGTTTTGGTTGAAGAGAATATGCTTTTAAAGAAAGAAGAAGAAAAATTTTCAAACATGGCCTATAAGCTTACAAATGGAAAAGAGAACCTTGAGAAACTACTTGGATCTCAAAGACAATCTTTATCCAAGTTTGGACTAGGCCACAATTTCTTCACACCTAGAAAAGCTTCAAAAATATTTTTTGCAAAACAAGGCACTTTGATTAATGATGCATGCTCTTATTGTGATATTCATGGACATTTTGCTCATACATGCAAATTGAGATAGCCTAGGTACATTGGGATGAAAAAGATTTGGGTTCCAAAAGGAACAATCTTGCCCAACTTAGTAAACACTAACTTGCAAGGACCTAAAAAGGTTTGGGTACCAATTTCAAAAGTTTGATGTGTCATTGTAGGTGTGCTTGAGAGCTAAAGTAAAGAAGAATGTATGTTATCGAGATAGTGGTTGCTCTCACCACATGATCGAAGACAAAGGAATGTTTTCTCAACTCAATCCAAAAATTGGTGGCTATGTAACCTTTGGGGATAATGTAAAAGGTAAAATTCTTGGAGAAGGAAAAATTGGTAAGCTTCCTAATCCTACTATTGATAATGTATTGCTTGTTGATGAGTTGAAGCATAATCTCCTTAGTATTAGTCATTTTTGTGACAAGGATTGCAAGGTAGTGCTTGAGCCTAACAGATGCATTGTTCATGATATTGATGGAAATGGTTTATTCACTGGATTGAGACAAAATAATATTTATGTTGTTTATTTGCTAGATTCCAATTCCTTTAATGAGACTTGCTTTTCGGTTGTGAACAATGATG
>CAODLS010565692.1:0-15554 GCA_948243855.1 Flueggea neowawraea | reverse complement strand
GGAATAAAACTTTGGTTTTCATTTGTTGTCCAAAGGCATGTGCTAATTTTCTTTTTGTGTGTTGCAGATTACCTACAGTGTTCCATTTTCTGTCACAGCAGAATTGACTGCTGATTCAGGCGGTGGCCAAGGTTCGTGCAGGGTCAATTTTCTTTTATGTTTATTGAATTTGACAGTTCAATTCTGATGACTTGTTTGTCTTTGCAGGATTGGCAATCGGAGTTCTGAACCTAGCAATAGTAATTCCTCAGGTACATGAAAGCAGTCTGTTTCACACTAGAGCTTTCCTCCTAAATAGCGTCAGGGTGTTTATTTTGCTTTGAGATCTTCAAGTAATTTTATGGAGAATTTTTCGGCCAACTCCTCATGTTTGTCTTTGGTCTATACCTTTGCCACAATTTACATTGACATTTTGTTAGTGGGATTTAAATATTAACAGGCCATAGAGTTTAAGTTCCTATGTGCTGCTTATTTAATATACTCTGGTTCTTTAAGCTAATGTTACATGTTCTATTTCTTGGTACAGATGATTGTGTCCCTCGGTGCAGGACCATGGGATGCTTTATTTGGGGGAGGAAACATACCTGCTTTCATTCTGGCTTCTGTGGCAGCCCTCGCTGGTGGTGTCATTGCAACTCTCAAGCTGCCTAATCTTTCAAGCGGTTCTTTCAAGTCATCAGGTTTTCATTTTGGTTAGTCAATGAAAATTTTTCGTGAAATTAACTAGAAACCAGCTGATCCTCGAGGGCTTGAATGTGCTCTTCATCTGCTTTTCCCACTGTGCGTACGTATCATTTACATGTTGAATGATTTGCATTCATATTCCGATTCGTTCATTTTTTGCCGAACATTATGGGCCTACGTACGTTATGTAGAGTGTAAATCATCATTTGAGTTGAAAAGCATATACGTTTATACAGCAGCAAGTCTTGAACATGCCATACTAATTTACATAGAATCATCATATGTTCATTAATATCTTGTTATGCCACTTTCTTCTTTCAAAATCCATAGTTGGCAAAAGTGTTCCTAAGTTATAGAACAACAATAAGACTTTTCTAGCTTGTTGATACTGTGTTGATGATATATTTGACAACCTGCGCATTTATGTGGTAAGCAGTTTGCTTGGGTTCTAGGTTATTTGTAGTGTTATAATGCTGAGACTCGAGAGAGTTTCATGTGGGGCCTGACCGAGTGTAATTCATGAGCATACTTGATTCATCAATGGAGGTATAGTGATATTTGTTTCACGGCCATCTGCTAGAAATTGACGTATGCCCTCTAATTTTTCCGGATCTCCAGAAGAAGGTGGTTGCTCTTGACTAAGATAGTCCGGCAAAGGCTAAATGATTTTCGTACAGTTTTATAAGTTCCTTTTGTTAATAATCATGCTCTATTTTTGTTTGAACATGTTTTTCAAGATAATCGATGCATCTGTTGAACCCCCCCTCTTTTTTTTTGTTAACTTACGAGTAAAAACCACTCCACCTGGAGATTTTGGGGCTTTAGTTATGTTCTATCGATATATCTTTTGAGGTTGACTAGTAAATTATCTTACCCGCAATCAAATCACTAAGTGAACATGTTTGTTATGACTCGAATTCCTTGCTGGTCTCATGTCAAGTCGAAGGTGCTTTCACCCTATATGGCCTCTAAGAGAGAGCGACAGCTGCTTGGAATTCATGGCCATTTGTTGAAGCATATGCAAGCCGAAAACGTGGGTGACAACAATAGAAGAAATATGATGAGCAGATATGATGATATATAATCAATTAGCGTTAGTTAGGTTGTGCTAGTCGAGGTTACTTATTTCCGATCCTGGAGACCGGCACCTAAAAAAGTAGCTTCTTTCCTTGTTAAGTCATTTTGGTTAAACGATTGTGACGGATTGCTCTAGGCACTCCACTTAATTCTCTGCATACATTAATGGAGTATATACCTTTGTACAACCATAAGCTATATATACCTCCACCCTTTGTGACTTTTTCTAGGGATAGTGATATACCATGTAGAATAATGTCACAAGTAATGCTTGTCTTATTTTTGGGGTCTGAAGGATTCTCTCCAGGATAACACCAGAACTCTGCATGACATGGGTTGGATTCGAGTTGCATCTGTGACGGTTGGCGGGTTGACAGGTGTCGAGGAACATCTATATAATACGTATCAGTTTGCAGTGTATGACCCAGCAACGTCTCATTCAACGACAAATCAAGTGCTGAATTAACTACCCTTTTTTTGAGAAGCTAAATTCTGGCAACTTCCAAGTAGATCCTACAACAAATGCTAGAAACATATATATATATGGGTGTAGAAAAATCGAATTTAAAAAAAAAATTGAAACCCAAATAGCCACCCTCCACATTTTTTAATTTTCACCCATGGACTTGACTTTGATTTTTCTTAGAGAGCATGCAATTACTCTCAATGATCACATATTTAACAAAATCTGATATTTATTTGCAATAGATTGAGTGTAAAAATAAAAAATAAACTGATGAATTTGATAGATTTTATGATGGAAAAATAAATTGAGTGACTTTTTCGAGTTAGAGCATGTACAAACAGTTATTTGCAATCTTTTTTAGTGATATAGTAATTTGCAATTTTGATTTGTTGTTAAGAAACATGTTAGTTTTGATAATGGTCATAAATAATCTTTCTTTTGATTGCATCATGCATATAAATCTCCTTAGCACGTTGTTAATAGATTTTTTGATATTATAAGCAGCTTGCATTATAGAATTTCATTTTTTTTTGGGTCATTGCAGAAAACAACAAATTTAAGACATGTAGAGTTATAGCTGTAACCATTTCCAAGCTGTGGATTGGCAATCCAAGAAAGGGAATGACATGGTTTGAAGGGACGATTCTGATCCAAATGGGCCACCTTCTCTTTGAGTAAAGCTAAACATGACCACACGAAGAAATTTTTAAAAAAACTGAAACATCACAGGTCCAGTGGTTGACAAATCACCATCAATGCATATTTGCCCTGCCTCCCAAACATACATTTTCTAAAGAATACAAGAACGAGATGATCACAGTACAGAGAGAGTAAAGTGACGTCAAACAAAGAGGGCACATGGGAAGCTGAAGACACCAGAAGCATGAGGGCATGTGGAGGAGAAGATTCAGCTATATGAACTTGTTTTTATTTAATTATTTAATTTCAATATTGTAGAAATTGTGTTTAAAAAAAAGGAGGAGAAATAGGAGGAGGAACTGGCTAAGAACATGCCCTTCAGCTTCCAACTAATAAACGCATGTGATGGTGTGAGAATGGCAAAAAAATTTAAAGCAGTATTTTTAGGGGAAGGAGGGTCCTACAATTCTGCCCTAAATAATCAGACTGAAGGGTCCTACCATTGCTTTCACAATTCACATACATCCCCGCTGTACAATGAGCCTTGCCTAATGATTTTTCCAATCAATGTGAAGCACTCTGACACCTATCATTTTTAAAACCTCCTTCCATTCCACGCATGCACTCTCTAACCAAACCCTTCCTCCTAAGTCTTTGCTTTCTTTCCTCTTCAAAACAACTTATAGATTGGTAGCTTAGGTTGACAGATTGAAAAGAAGTGAATTGGTTTGGCTAAATCCATAGATTTGGTAAAAATAAATTGTGGATTGGTAAATTAATAGACTGTATGGTCAAAAAGGAAAAAAAAATCATGTTTTTAAAGTTGAAATATGCATGAATAGCAATTAGCTAAATGAAATTGTTGAAATACAACACCACCATATACAAAACACCAAAATTTTAATACAAATTATATAGTAAAAAATAGAAAATGACACTTTCTCTTTAGAATTATAATGTATTGAATTATAATGAAAATGATTAAAGGAAACTTTTGAAACAAACATGTAATAATATTTAATCTTAGTGATCTTTTTTTTTTCATTTATATTGAGTTTTTTTTATAAATTGAATAACAAAAGTAAATTGATAAATTTGTGGGATTTGACCACGAGGGATGTGGTAGATTGGTATGGGATTTTCTTCTGTTACGAGTTGGAGCTCTTGAGATTATCGCTTGCAAGAATACTGTCTAAATTAAATCCGAGTTAATTGGATATTAAAAAAGTATTTAAATATTAAGTGATTTAGTGAATAATAGAAAATAAATTTGATAGGCTTGTACAAGTAATTTAAAAGGTACCTCTTTTTTCAATGTTATAATATGATGATGTTGATTAGTATTAAGATTTCCGTGAAAATAATAATAATCATTACTATATGGCAATATATCTTAAAAGATCAAAACTTGGTTTAGTTTACTTAATTAAAATATATATAAGGACTATAAGGAGAATGATTGCTAATAGCTATATGACATGCACACTCTGATTTGTGCATGGTGGGATAAAAAACAGTTAGAAGAAAGCTATATAAAAATGAAATGAATGACGCCTTTGGGTTTCCCAAATTTCAAAATCCAAACTTTCAATTCACAGCATTAAATCACATGAAAGACTAATCGGAGAATTGCTCAACCCTATTACATCATCCTCCCAATACGAATTTGTGAGTATTGTATGTTTGTGGCTAATTTAGCTATTTTGGGGGCCATGTGTTGGACACTTGAATTCTTTTCATGGGTCCAATATGTCTCTATTCACTTTCTGTGCCATGACATATGATAAAGAGAAAAAAAGTGAACTATAATATAATCAGAAAAAAGAATAGTGAACAAATTGGTGGGTTCCTATTGTGAGCTGTGAATTGCTCTTGCACGCACCATCTCTGATACAATCTTGCACAATACCCACAAAATTCAACAAGTTAATTCTCAACAGTACTCCGTGAGGGTAGCCAGCCGGAAAGGGTGTGTGATCCTTATTCGCACGGCGTGGGTTCGAGTGGTAGCGACTACAACTTTGTGTTGTCTATTGTCGTGGACTTGTGTCGTGCACTAGAGCAAAGAATGCCCCCAGAAAACTTGTCTCACTGTAGTGCTACGGTGACCTCACTAGTGCACGCGCCCAAGTCCGCTGCCGGTGTCAGCTATGACTCTCAAGAACATTCCGCAGTGGGGAGGTAATGTCTGCATGGTAATGCCCAGCAAGAGTATATTACTACTGGTCGCCCCCAACTCCCCCTTTTTTTGCCAAAAAAAATCCTCAACAGTGATATTTGTACATATCCTTTAATTGAATGATTTAGATCTTTACCTCTTTTACTAAATTTTTGTGACCAAGAATATTGAAAATGTACATATACATTTTCCATCTCTCAATATAGACCATCAGCTAGTAAAAGATGCAGTTTTAGCCATTTCAGACGCCAATTCTGGCTAGTGAATGTAACATTTTACTTCATGTGCCTTGTTCTGTATTCTCTATAGTTGATGTATGTTTCTTTTTTTTTTTTGAGTAAAAAATTGGAGTCGGAAATCAGATAATACAGCCAAACATCCCAACTAGGTTGACATCCTATAGCACCTAGCATTACCTTTCCTAGCCCAAAAATATTATTAATAGAAAATAAAAAGTATAGAATACAGTGTTAGAGAAATCTGAAGTTTTCTTTAAAACCTATGTTATCATAAATTAAACTATAATAGAAATCTCGGTATGTTGGCCACCAATGATTGCCGATGCTTAGTTGGCTCCAAAATTAGTCAGATGTCCTATCACATTGTTGCCCTCTCAATAGACATGGGATACAACTAAGTGTGCCTGCTACAATCAAAATAAATAATGTGATCAATCAAGCATGCACTCCTTAGGGACCTCGAAAGTTTTGCTTCTGAATACATGGACCACATAAGTTGAATCACTTTCAAGCCTGATATTACACCAACCCAGTTGATGTCTGTTTCTTGCAAACATATTGCAGATATTTTAGTGCATTTTTTTATTCACTTGTGCTGTTACAATGAGGAGGGTTTTTTTTTTCCTTTGTTTGAAAGGTGAGGAGGGTTAATTTAAATTCTACTTTGTTTTTTTTTTTAAACTGAATTCTTCTTTGTTGTATATAGATAAACTTTGGGTTGGTACATTTGTTGTATTGGCCGTCCTGTTTTTTTTTTTGTTGTCAGTTCTACATATTTATGCCAACTTGAGCGTGAAATGTATAATAGATAGGAGACACCCATGGATTGAGATTTTTTTCTCTCGTGTTTTAAGGGGTTAAAAGAAACATGTCCATAAATCTAAGTAAGTAAATTATAGTTGAAATGCAATGCAATTATATATGTTAACATATGCCTTCTCTCCCTCCAATTGTTGTGTGTGTATATATATATATATAAATTAGTCAACAATTTATAAGATTTGTTACTTTTGCTAATTACTTTTACTTTTAGAAATATTAAATTTATCAATTTATTGTTCAATTTGATTATTAGATATCAATTTATTAGAAACAGATAAGATTATGAAATGGAATAGTAATTGGTTTGCAAATTCATGTAATAGTAAAACACACGTAGCCATATATTTTTAATTTTTGTGGGGACATGAAGATGAACATAGAAATGTAGATATGAAATGTGCACACATATGATATTTGATATACGTGTAGTAGAAGGAAGGACTAATTAATAGTAAAAAAAAGAAGGTGTAAGAGAGAGATATGGATGAGGAAGAGAGTGTAGCAGAAGCACAAAGACAAAAAAGACGAGGTGTAGTAGGGAAAGAAGAACAGGGTTTTTGGTTGGGGTTTTGGAAAGAAGAGAGACTGGTTTAAATCAAGGAGAAAATCTGAAACTGAAAGGATAAAGATGGGAAAGAACTTCGTCCTAAGACTGCTCACATTGCGGCTAGGATCCTGTATTGGAATCCTAGCCGCATGTCGTAGCCCGTCCTCTTGCGGGAGGACGAGCTACATGTGTCAGGCGCAGGGCCCATTGGCCCTACACTAGACAAGCTCATGTTTTTTTAAACAAAATCTGACCGTTGGATTGTTTTGATCAAATGGTCAGATTTACTCAAACGGGATTAAAATAAAATTGTATTTAGTGAAAAACTGAGTAGACGTCTCGCGAGACTCTTAAAGTAACCACTGAGTTACGGATGAAAAAACTAAGGGGTTAGGAATTGGAAACTTTAATAAAATAACAATAAAAACGATGAACAGGACGACTTCAGGGACCATGAATTACGAGGTGGGTTAGGTAGCAACCCCCCCTTCCCAAAAAAAATCTCTTGCATTGCAAACAATATATATAGAGAAATTAAAAAAAGAACTCTTCCTAGCTTGTAACTGATAAGGTATGTAACCTATCCATCAAAACAAACTTCCCTTCCCCTTAAGAGGCCTCTCATCTCTTTCTATATACCCAATTTGGCCTGACCACTTGTGCAGCTTCAATTTCTTGTTGTTGCTGCCTTGGAGGTTATAGACCATGAGAGCCAGATTAATATCACCAAAATTTTCAAGATTGGTGGCATAATCTTTTGTGGGTGATGTCTTGCAATGGCATGGATTTCTTCCCAGCAAATTTCATGCTCCAAACCCCTCATGAAGATGACCATCACCAACCTCCCACTTCTCTCAATCCTCTTCTTCCCTCTTGCACACCTCACGACTTTCATGGTACTACTCTCTTCTCTCCAAACAGCTTTTTAACTTTTTTCTTGAGTATTCTTTTTGGTTAGTTTCACAGCAATGGAGTTGTTGCTAATTGGTACTTGTATCAACTTCAACACTAACACTAAGAGACTGAAAACTCGATTCCTCACCGAGCAGTTGAGAGTTGGATCCTTGGTCGGAGCAAAAAAAATGATTTTATTTTAAAAAGACATGTATATATAATAAAAATCCGGATTGGATTTTGATAAGAGCGTCTCTAGTATCACGAGACTGTAAGTATATCGGCAAAAAAATGTTTTAATTTATATGTTCAATAGAGAAGTTATGGTTGTTGACATGGTGCAGGGGTGGCATCATTTCTAGGGAAAAGAACGGTGCCGTTTTCAGGGATGGAAGGATGCCATGAAGAAGGAAATGGAGAAGATGAGTTATCAGATGATGGGTCACAGGCAGGGGAGAAGAAGAGGAGACTTAACATGGAACAAGTGAAGACACTTGAGAAAAACTTTGAGTTGGGTAACAAGCTGGAACCAGAGAGGAAAATGCAGCTGGCTAGGGCTCTCGGTCTCCAGCCAAGACAGATTGCTATATGGTTCCAGAACAGAAGGGCTCGATGGAAGACTAAGCAACTCGAGAAAGACTATGATCTTCTTAAGAGACAGTTTGAAGCTATCAAAGCTGATAATGATGCACTTCAAGCTCAGAACCAGAAACTCCATGCTGAGGTCTGTTTTTTCATTTTTTCTGTAATTTTCTCCTAATTTATTTCTGAATAATTGGTCTTAATTTTTACCTAATTGTTTTTTTAATAGAATTAGATATATCGCATGAGTGATGATGATTTTATGAAAATAGAAAAGATTTTGCATGTAAAAGGTACAATAATGCATAATAGATTTGGCGATCATGATTATTTTCTAGCTATGGTTAGGCTTTTTGAGCTTTTTCTCCTTTCTTCAATGATTTCTAGAATTTTTTTTTCTTTCTGTTTTTCTCTGCTTCTTCTTCTTTTATTTTTGGGCAAAAGAACCTTTCTTTCTGTTAACTTCTCTTCAACCAATGATGCCCCCTTTTTTAACAAAAGCTTCTTTTCTTATCATTAGTTCACCTTTTTTGACATGAATTTTGATTGAATCTTTAAAAAAAAGAAGATTAAAATGATCACTTTTATTGGACTGACTATTAGTGATTGAACTTGAAAACAATATAGAATCAGTATATGTAGATCTCACTAATATATGGCTTGATTTTCCATATTTGGTGGATCCAAACCAAGAAATTCGACATCATTTTGAATAATTTAAAAAAAAGATTAGTGTTTTCAATTCATGATTGATGTTGATTAGTTAGTTAAAAACTGCAGATAATGTCACTGAAAAGCAGAGAACCAACAGAATCAATAAACTTGAATAAAGAAACTGAAGGTTCGTGCAATAACAGAAGTGAGAACAGCTGTGATATAAAGTTGGATATTTCAAGAACACCACCCATTGACAGTCACCCAACAAGCAGACCTCTGTTCCCACCATCTTCCTCCTCTGTGAGACCAACAGGTGTGGCTCGACTCTTTCAACCCAACTCTTCTTCTTCTTCTTCTTCAAGGCCTCATGATCATCATATTCATCATCATCACCACCATGTCCAATGCCCCAAAAACAATATTGATCAAATGGTCAAAGAAGAAAGCCTTACCAACATGTTTTGTGGCATTGATGACCAATCTGGATTTTGGCCATGGCTTGAGCAACACAATTTCAATTGAATATTCCAAAAAAGTGTGTCATTATGAAGTGGGAGGTTTAATGTTCTTTTTTTTTTTGCTTAAAGAATCATGATCGAGAGGGAAAGAAATTATGATAATTTATTATGAGTTTTAAAGTCTTCATGTTTTGGTACTTATATTGGTGTATAAAGTAGGATTATATCAAGTTGAATTTTCAAGTGATGATGGCCTGTTGAATATCTTTTTTCTTTTTTTTTTTCTTATGAGGAATAAAGGGTTTGTGTCTTTGAGTTAAATCTTATAAAATATTGCCTTCTTGATTATTTTTTCCCCTAAATGTTTGCTTGCATGCAATGCTAGGTTGGATCATGGAATCCTACTGAAATGTTTGTATCTGTCATTGACTAGCTGGAGCACTAGCATGGGCCATGAAATCAAAAGGGATTCTCCTCTTTCCATTTGTTTTTGACAAAAACTAATCTTTGCATGCTTTAGAATCATGCAAGTACTTTTGCAATGATATTTTCAATTTTCACCAAATTGATCATTCAAGAGGTAACTAGAACGGAGAACAAAATCAAGTCCAAAGTGAAGGAAAAAGAAAGTGTAGAAAGAAGAAAAAGAGAGAGAAGAGTATGAAGCACACATTCCAAGGAGAGGGAAGAGGACAAACAGATGGAAGAAAGGGAAGAAAACAAGGAGAGTTGGAAATGGTCGTTCTCGTGAAGGGGACGTTGGGAAGCTTGTACTGACAAAAACAGGGAATGGTATCAAAAAGCCATTCTGAATAGCCCACTCTTTTGGCACTCACCATAACACTTACACACTAACATATATACACAACTCTTTTTAGGCTGGTTTTAACGGGATTAAGAACGGGGCTACCGTTTTTAGCCCAGCAAATCGGGATGTGTTACCGCATTTCGGTTTATTAGAAGGATGGACTAGCTGTCAGGCACGGAGCTAGCCTGACATTTTTATTTTTTTAAAAAATTAAAATTTGACCGTTGGATCGTTTTGATCAAACGGTCAGATTTACTCCAACTGTAATATTACCGTTGGAGTACCGTTGTGGGCTGAAAAATTATCCTTTTGGTCCCTAACGGCTGGTTTTACCCATTTTCCTATAAATACCCCTAAACACATTTTTTTCTATCATTTCTTCACTTCAAACATTCATTTCTCTCCCCAAACTCTCTCAACTCTTAAAAATTTTCTCTAAATATTTTTTCAATGGATCCCAACGATTTTCTCGATTATTTTTCAAACAATAAAAATAAAACAATGGAATAATTTGCACTTGCAAATATTTATTCCTCTTCTGATTACGAGAAGTACAAAAAAATTTGAGACAATCTATTTGGAATGATCCTGCTGAAGAAGATATGTTGAAATTAGTACAACAAACCATACTACATGATGAATCCTCTAGCCAACACCGTGAAAAAATATAATGTACGCGTGTATCATATTACACAACATGATCGTTGAAGATGAATGTTATGCCGTGAAAAACTGGACAGGAGAAGGAAACGGTCATCAAACGAATGCATCAGAGGGAGGTCAATCCGACTTTGCAATGTATATCCAAAGGTTTACCGATATTCGTGATCGTGAGCAACATTATCGTCTCCGGACGGATTTGGTAGAGCATCTATGGAACAATTGTGAAGAATAATACCGAATTTTATTTTCATGTATTATTATTTTATTTTAAGAAATCATGAACTTTATTTTAATGTATTTTTTATTTTAACGAATTATTTTTATTTGAATGAACGCTTTTTATTTTAATGAATTTGGGGTAGAAAATATTAAATGAAGTAGTAGATAAAAGTTTGGGGATTAAAATTAAATTGTGTTTAGTAGAAAGTTGAGTAGGCGTCTCGCAGGACTCTTAAAGTAGTCACTCAGTTACAGATGAAAAAACTGAGGGGTTAGGAACTGAGGACTTTAATAAAATTATAATAAAAATACTAAGCAGACGTTCCGCGGAATGACTTAAGAGACTCTGAGTTACAAACAGTCTTAGACTCCTTCATATGACCCACTGTGACTCCTCTCTCCATTGATCACCCTTTCACCCCCTTTCTTAGTCTTGTCCTCTTCCTTCCCCTTCTTCATCACTTTTCTTCACTTTCCATGGACAAACAATTCATCTAAATCGTTCATTTTATGTTAATTATAGTGATCATAAACAGATAAATAATAAACAATATTTCTGAATTGAGAGATTTGAGGAAGTCGTATGTTAGAACTCTTATAACACTACACTTAGCTAATTCTTAAGCCTCTTGAAGTGATTGAAATTATACTCATAGATACATATCGTAAAATAAACATAGAACTTGAATACTTGTATGTGCGGGGTTTTGTGTGTGTGTTTGAGTTCAAAAAATTGAATTTGATAATATGCCTGTTTAATTTAGAGAAGTTGGTCGAATTATGTCTATGTTGCTTTTGTGCTTATCTAACACAACAGTGACTTCATTGGGATCCATGTGCGTATTCTAATGTTTCCAGAACAATGCATTCATGCATGAGTTACTATCATCGGTCACATTATGTCACCTTCAAATTATATCAAATTGTATTAAGCTTGTTTCATTGAGGTACTACGGTGATCGCATTAGTGCACAAACTCAAGCCGGCTGTCAATGTAGTTATAACTCTAGAACATTCTGTAACAGAGATGTAATACTTACATAGTAACACTCAACAGGAATATACTGCTATTGATCGTCCTTGACCCTCCTTCTTTCCAGTAAAAAAAAATTATATCAGATTGGCCCTTTTCTTTCCTGCAATTGTTATTGCTAGTTCATGCGGTAAGGCAGATACCAAGACTACTATTCTTCTTCTCTTCTTCTAATTCATTTGATATCGATAGTTGTTGCCTTTTCAATGCACTTTACTAGTCATTTGCTAAAAAAAATTCATATTAATCATATATACATAAGTAATATTTAAAAACTACATTTATTTATATTTTGACCATCTATTATGGTTGTTGTTAGAGTAATTGAATATGAATATTGGTCACCGACGGTTGTGATGAAGTGATAAATTTTTTCACTCATAAGCAGGGCTTTCTCAAGGCAAATTGTGGTCCTAAGCAATAATATTTTAATAATTTTTAATAATATAAGAAATATTATAAATAATTGAATTTGTTTTTGTATATAAATCAATTATTATTTTTAAATATTTTCACGTAAAAAACATATTAATTTTAAATTTAAATATTTTTATATCAAATATATAGAGAAATTGATGAAAAAATGCATTTGAAAAATGAATTTATGTTCTTTTTATAAAATTAATCTTGCAAGTGTTATTTTTATTTTCATCATTACAAGATCCGTGAAAGAGTTTATTTAATGCTAAATACATACATTGTTATGTTGATTTATACAAAACAAAAATATAAATCCAAACCATAATAAAAGAGTTAATTCATTGATTAGTAAATTGAAGTACTAACAAAAAATATATCCATATAAATCAAATAAATAAACTTTTGAGAGCATTTCCAAATTAATATTTTAATCAATTTCAAATATATTTTTTCTTTAAAAGACAAGAAAAAATTAACTAAAATTTCTTAAATTTAAAATTAAATGAGTAAATCAAGTATGTATGTAAATTTTGCCAATATTTTGATTAAAAGTTAGAGTCTTTTTTCATAAGATCAATTATAATTTTTTAGGCCTCTTTTGCAACCCTTTATATTTTTCTTTTCTAAATTTAGACTCATTTTATAAATAGATAAAGTTTATTTTTTTAAAAAAATATAATTTTATTTACTTTTTTTAATTGTTAAATTTTATAAAAGTGATATTTATAGAGCTTTTTATTTAATTTTATATTTTTAAATATAATTTTTTTAAAATAAAAAAAAATTATGGAGCCCTATCAAAAAAATGGGACCCTAGGCACACGCTTTAGTTGCCTTTGCCCTAAGCCGGCCCTGCTCGTAAGTAAAATATCAAGTTTAAGAAGATAGCTGTTAAATTTAAATTTGTAAAAAAAATAGAAAAAATTGCGACTAAATCTGCCAACATTTCTGCAAATCTCCAACATTTAAAGTTGACACCGAAGATTAGTGAAAATCAAGGCATGCAAATTGCGCCGTTATTCATATTTTACTTTATGGGATCATGTGTCCAGCTTCGGGTATAGATCTTTGGTTTATAAAGCTGGAAAATTTTGGCATTTGTTGATCATTTTTTTTAGATACCAAATAACACAGTCTATATATATATATATATATATATAAATAATTGTACATTAAAAATCATAAATTAAAGATAATCTCAGCTGGACATGAGGCAACTTAGAATACCGAATGCAATATAGAAATTGAAGATAGTGACTTAACATAAATTGTTATTATAAGGATTAGCCAAATAATGTGTCCACGTGCGAAGTGGTTTAATTCCACAAGTCACTAGCATTTAATTATAATTAAGAGGATGATAATGGTTTTAATCAATTAATTCCCAACATGTTTGGTACCAAAAATATTGACGCAAACATGTGACAAGCAATTACAAAAGTGATGAAATATTTTATCACTCATAATTGATAAATATTTTTTTCTTGTTACCTGATCATGGTAAGAGATGTATGATATGAACATGGGTTCGTGTCAACGGCCGTATTTATTATTATAATTAATTAAATTGTTGAGTTTCACTTGAGAGAGACTAAATTTGGAAAGGGTGTTTTGAAGTGATGGAGATTGAAGACAAATTCATTTTTATCTTGACTTGGAGGTTGATGTGGATAAATGTTTGTTTATTTCAGGGTATTAGAGTTGATAGATGCTACCTTTCTCACAAACAAATAAAATCGCTTCATTTTTCCAACCTGTTATCACCCTCACTACCCAAAAAAAAAACTTAAGGATCTCAAATTCAACATGGATAAAATATTTTGCATGAACACATATCTACACATATAAATAGAGATTTGTAAAAGATATTAAATTGGCATAAAACTATATGTCTAGAAGTTATTTAACCAAGAAATCACTGGTTAGTTTGTGGTAAATCAAGTGATAGATTCTAAAAATGAAATTTTTAAAGTGACGGATTTAATAGATTTGAATCTATTAGAGTGATATTTGCGAGAACTTCGCATATTCATTTTATGAATAATAATACAATAAACATGCATACTTGTTGTTACCGTTGTTATATTGTTGGTGAGTAATTTATGATTTTTTTTTGTTTTGTTTTGAACCATATAAATTGATGACCACTAAATCGATTCAATTCAAATATTATTCGCTCTAAGCCAGTTTTTAATTTGCATAATTTTGTTGTTTAAAAGACGTCTCGATAGATTAGGAAGAAAAGATGTTTATGAGCAACTTTCAACATCTACTCCTAGTAGATATAGGTTATGAATCATCTTATACTTTCTTTTATATACATGTTTTCAGACAAAATAAATTCTTCGAAATAAGCACACATATACACAATATAATCAACTTTAAAAGAGACTAAATCGACTCAAATAGTACATAACTTGTGTGCTGGACCATAAAGAATTTAAAGGCCATTGTTGGGACTTAACCGAACCATGTATTGTTGGGTTTGGTTCTGGACGGAATCGATCTTACTATCCCAGTCCATTTACGGTCAGAAAAATTGTAGCATCTCGAATGTGCCACGTGGGAATCCAGACGCCATAGATTATCACTAAGTGGGTCCCATAAAAAAGAGCTGTTTAAACTAACCACCACCCATTTCCCTCGCCAACATTATCCTCATTATGGCCTCCACCATTCTTTTCCTTTCTTCGACCACCAGCTCCGGCGCCGCCACAACAACCACTACCGGCACTACTGCCTACCTGTCCTCCAAACTTCCCTTCCCCAACTTCCTCTCGAGGAATCACAGACCAATTACCAAACTCCACGTGTCTTCCCCAATTAACCAACCCGTCACCACCAAGCCCAAAAAACCCACGGAAGAAGTAATCTTCTTCGACGGTGGAGCCCACTACGGAGATCTAGTGGTGAATCTGCTTCTGGGTTTCACTCTTCTGTGGCTTCCGTTGACTCTAGCGGCGGTTTCTAGAGCCTTCTCTCTCAGATACAGGTTCACCAACCTGCGGGTGACGGTTATTTCAGGATTCACAGGACAGGACAGGAGTGATTTCTCTTACAAAGTCATTAAGGATGTGCAAGTAGTGCCGAGGTTTATTGGAGAGTGGGGTGACGTCATCATCGCTTTGAAAGACGGTACCAAGGTGGATCTTAGGAGCGTGCCTAGG
>CAODLS010565691.1:0-25712 GCA_948243855.1 Flueggea neowawraea | reverse complement strand
TTTACATTCATTTACAGCAAAATGATTCGTATGGTCAATCGATATGATCTTAAAGCAAGATAGGTTTCCTTCAATGTATTCTGTTTTGACTCTGCAACTTATCTCACGTACATTAGTTTATCTTAAGTACGTCACTTGGATTTTTCTTTGGTTCACGTACGTGTATTTGTTTCTCGCGTACGTTATCTAGGTTTGAATATGATCAACGTACGCCAGTTTTTTTTTAACGTACGTCACGTGGAAAATTTTTCCAACTCACGTATGTAAAAGTTATCTCACGTACGTGAACTTCATTTGAGTCTATATCAGGAAGCCACTGTAACTCGATGTTTCAAACTCCAAAACCTAAAAACCATCGCGTTTCTCTCCATTCTTCATCTCATTCATCAAATCTACCAACCAAACCACTTCAATCAAGTTCCAAACCATTTTCGACCTCTCCAACCTCATTTCCACCGATCAGAATCACCAAAAACCACATCATATCCGTCCAAATCAATTCGACCAAGTTTCGTACAAAACTCAAATTTCCTCCTTGTTCTGTTTGTTTAGTGATAAATGGCTCCTAGGAGGGAAGTTAGAACGAAGGGTAAGCATGATCCTAGCTCCTCTCGAGGTCAGAAATGCTCACGCACAACTCGAAAACTAGAACCAACTTTTAACACGGCTCGGTTTGTTAATGAGGCTGCTGAGAAATCGTTCAATGAGGTAATTCAGCATGAGAAACTAATTGATAGTCAATTTTATGATCTCGATTCGCTGAGTAAAGTAGGATTAGATATTGCCTCAAAGTTTAGGGAGCTTGGTATTGCAAAATTTTTGACTTTGAAGAAACCCACGTTTGAATCCTTAGTTAAGGAATTTTATGCTAATTTTACTGTTGAGATTGATGAGTTAGGAGATGTTGTGGTAAAATCTAAGGTGAATGGTGTTGAGATTCACTTTGAGGAGTCTGGTTTAACGAATTGGTTTGAACTAAATAATAAAGGATATAAGTGCAAGGGTTCATTCCAATACAAATCTGAAACTGATGTATTGGATGATGATTAAAATTCTGATGTTGAAGAGGTTGAGGTGTTAGCTAAGAGTGATGTGCGGGATTATTTGGCATCAAAGACTGTCATTGAGGTTGCTTATGCTACCACCAAATTTGAGAAAAACGACTTTGGCCCTGTAATGTGAATGGTGTATGGTGCTCTTACTAGGAACATCACACTGAAACACAACACTCAACACAAGATGTTTGATCGAGATTTGGAGATCATGTATCACATTCTTCAGGGTCATAAGGTGAATTTCGTGTTTTCTGTTATGGATTGGATGATGGAAAGGTCGATATCCTACACTCCCCGAGCTACAATGTTCACGTACGTCAGAGAATGTCACGTACGTGAGAGGTATCAAAAGTACGTGAAATATGATCAGAATTAAAGCGGGAAAATTGAAGTCTTGAATCAATTGAAGGCATGTAGCCACACGTATGTGTGACATCAAAAGTCACATACGTCAGAAATACAAGACAAGATGAAGATTTCAGTTCAGAGGATGTTTGTTTGAATTTCACGCAGATTGAGACAAACAGATGAAGCAACGGTCAAGTGTTGATCGTTCACGTACGCAAGCATAAAAATTCATGTACGTCACATCTAACTAAAGTACGTGAGATTGAGTTTCAAGTACGCGAGATGCTCCAGACTGAAAACAGAAGCTACTGGATGGTTCAGACATAGAAGTCACGTACGTCAGCTGTTATTCACGTACGTGAACTGGGGATCAGCTATGATCAATGTACGTGTATGTACTTATCACGTTCATGTGATGAATATCAAGTCAGGTAATGTACGTAAGATATGTGTCACGTACGTGAGAAGACTCTGGCAGTGTATTAAATGCGTCTCATTTAATACCACAACGACTACATTACACCCCCACGACGGTTTGAAATCAAGATATAAGTATAAATACATGCTTGGGAGGCCAGAAACAACCAACAAAATATCTGGGCATTGAATTCTTACAACTACAAGCATCAAAGCATTGAATTTCTCATTTATTGATACAAGTGTATTTGTTCTTCAATTTCATTCTTCATTTGCTTATATCACTAGCTTTTAATCTGTTGGTGAGTGCTTGTAAACACATTTAAAAGAGTGATTGTGAGTGGGATCAAGGTAGATCCTTAGTTTGGTCTTTGTTCTTGAACTGGAATCAAGAACCTTATAAGAGTTCTCACTTAGCTAGAAAGTGAAGTTGTAAACTTTGAGAAGATTGATAGTGAAAATCCTAAGTGGTGATACTTAGGTAGTGGATGTAAGAATCGAGTTGCCCGAACCACTATAAGTTCTTGGTGTTCTTTCTTTTAGCGCACTTACTTTCGAAGAAAATTCAAAGCTTCTATTACCACGCTATTCAACCCCCCTTCTAGTATGATTATTGACTCTACAAGAAGTACTAGTACACTCCACCAATCCAAGGTAAGTTCATTCATGTGGATATCTCTAGACACGTTCGCGCAAAGGCAACATGATTCCAAAAGGGTGATTCCAGTTTTGGGTGCTAAGAGCTACACCAACGTCTCATAAAACCGAACGATCAAGCTTTAATGAAAGGTAGATCTTCTAACCCTAATTATATATGTTGATTTGCATTGACCCTTGGGGAATTCAAGGCTTAAAATTTTTGTTATTTCTGTTGTACTGATTCATTATGAATGTCATAAACGATTCGCGAATTCCAACAGATATAAAATATGATGAGCAATTTTCCAATATTCAAGATTTGGAAAGCCTTGCAAAAAACTTCGTTGAAACTAGAAAAGCTAAAGTCTTTACATTGGTATATTATTTGATTGAATTAACGGTGCTTCTTGTGGTTGCAACTACATCTATTGAAAGAGTATTTTCTACCATGAATATTATCAAGACTGATTTGAGGCATATGATTGCATATGAATGGATGAATGACCTCCTAGTGATATACATCGTGAAAGAAGTTTTTGCAACTATTGATAACGAAGCTACTTTGTAATGCTTTCAGAACATGGTGCCTCGTCGAAATCAACTATCATCTCTACACTCAAGTGTGCAAAAATAGTTTTATAATTACTATATATTTGAATTTTTAATTTAATTTTTTTCTCTATATATGTGCATTTGTTTTCCTAAACACTTTATAGCTAGAATTCTGGCTAAGCAGATGATTTAGCCCCTACTTAGTCAAAATCTTGGCTTTGCCACTGATATCAGTAATAATTTGAATTAATTATGCCACATGTCTCAAGTGAAATTCAGATTTTGATAAAAATCATCCTTGCTTTGATAATTAGTAAAACAACACATTTTTAACTTTATCTTAATTATATGTCATTTTTTAAAATTTGGTTCTTAAAAATACCATATCAAACCAAATAAAAATCCATTTTTCCATCTCATTTTATCAATTTTTTCTCTCTCATCTACTTCTCTCTCTTCTTTCCTCTCTCACACCTCGTTTCTCTCCTCCCTCTCTTCTGTTGTTATCATAAATCCTAGCCGCTCACCCTAAACCCTAGCCACCCTCTGCGTACCTTCTGCCGCCATCTGAACTTCCTCTCTTGGCTTTCGTATCAGATCTCTTCTCCTCTCTTGTAGTCTCTCATTCGGCTTTTATCTCGCCTTTCTTTCTCTCTCCTCAGGTCATTCACCTTCTCTCCTTCTTATTGGCCAGTTTCTTCTCTCTCTTTGAGTCGCTCCTTTGTCCGCCTTTGCACTCTCTCTCATCTAATTCGTCTTAGTCCCTTCTCTCATCCACCTCATTCTCTCTCTTCTCTGATCTCCACGTCCTTTTTCTCCTCGTGCCTTGTTCTCCTCTTCGTCGTCGTGGCTCGCGTTGTTCTCCTCTTCATCGTCGTGGCTCTGTCTTTGTCGATCTACAAGTATGGTTGTGGGGGAGTGGTGGTGAATGAATTGGGGGTGACGACTAGGGTTGGAAAAACCATAGTTGCTACTTCTTGTTCCATTTTTTACGAATTTACATAAAGTGCCATAAGTTTTAAAAGATTTTTAGAAAAGTCCTTTTTATTATTGTTTAATGTGAAAAAAAAAACACTTTTAAGAATAATTTTTGCTGGTTGATTTTGTTGAGTTTGATTGATTTTTGTTAAGTTTGATTGATTTTTGTGCAAGGATGATTATATTTGGAGGCATTTATAGACCTTTGGAGACTTTCGTAGACCTTTGCAGACTTTCGTAGACCTTTGAAGATCAAATTAATTATCATAAAATAAAGTAAAATTTGTATACAAATAATTGAGCTTAATTAAAAAAAATACATTAAAAAACTTGAATTAATTTTTTTATTAAAAAATGATGTTAATTGGACACTTTTAGAGACTTTTGGATAATTCTGAATTAAACCAAACTTCTTATAACAAAATTGAAAACTCTCTTTTGAATACCTTTGGAGATCTTTTGGCGACTTTTGGAAACCCTTTTTTGGAGACTTTTAGAGACTTCTGGAGACCTCCTGTAAAATTATATAATTTTTTTACAGAAATTCATTTTTCAACAAAAAAAGCAATTTCTCTCGAAAATATAGCGATTTCTCGTGAATATGGCATTTTTCAAATGAATTTTATTTTTCTAACATTTTTTAAAATTAGTATTGTCAGAAAGTATTTGTCAAAATTAATATTTTATTTTAGTGTAAAAATTTAATTCTTCCGAATAATTTTAATCTCATTGCACAGTTGAAGGTCAACCTACTTGAGCTTACACTGTGTAGTAGGGTTCAACTTTACTTATTCGGTCCTTAATTGGGCTGAACTCTTATTCTAAAACAAATTGACTAAAAGTACATGTTTTTTTTAATAAAACAGCCATTTATAATATAAGAGTGACGAACTCGGCTATTAAGTTAAAGCTCATGCACCACTAGATAATTTACGTTTTCTTTTTTTCTGTTCAGGCAAACCTTGCGCGGGATCTTTGAATATAGGTGGCTGTCAGTTCATCACAACCATTGCTTGTAAATGAGCCAAGTTACTCGTGAACTATTTAGTATTTGGCTTGATAAAATTCGTTCATGACGCGGTTCGTTAATAAATGAGCTGAGTTTGAACAAGATTTTAAACTCGAATCAATAAACGAGCCGAACTTGAACACCCAAAAGTTTGACTTGAAAAGTTCGCGAATAGGCTTGTTTATATGTTCATGAACAATGCTCGTGAACAAACTCAATTGTAAGCTCGTTTATATATATACATATGTATATGTATATATAAATGTATATATATTTACATATGTTTTAAACTAAATTATAAAAAAAAAAATTGTGTTTGGAATATTATTTAATATTTGAGCTACATCAACAAAAATGCAAACTTGTATTAATCGACTATATCTATAAAAATACAAGTATGCTTACATAAAGTCTATTATTATGTTGAATTTGTGAAATAAATTGAAATTTTTAATAGTTTTTTATTCAAATGTATGCTCAACATGATTTTATTAAACAAATCTAAACTTAAATGTATTGTTTTTAGAACTTTTGTCCAATTTGAACTTGAAATCTCGTTTATAGTTTTATTTGAACATTTGTTGAGTCAAACTAAAAAATTTGCAAATAAGCTTGTGAGCTCGAGAAAGAGAACTCGGTTTCGAAAAATTTTAGTCAAATCAAACTTAAACATTCTAAAACCCGACTCGACTCGACTCGACTCGACTCGACTCAATTACACCCTAACAACCATCATATGTACCGACCGATACCCGCCAAGCGAGCATTATTACCCCTCGCGAATAAAGGCGTGCCTCACTCATCAGCATCTGTCTCTATCCACTTCAATTTTCACACAATCCACTCCATTTTGCACAAACTTTACATCTTCATCGTCCATCACAATCACCGTCAACTCTCCGAGCACAGCCAATATTAATATTATTAAAAAACCAAACCCAAAATTCCTAAAATAATCTCTCAACGTACGAACCTTGTAGCACAGCGTGCGAGATCGCTAATCTTCCTTCTGTTACATCTTTAATTATTTCCCACTAAGCTTAAATCACGCAAAGTCCGAACCTTTTCTTCTTTTGTGTTTGGATTCCTATTGGTCCCATCGCACCCAGAACCGAAACAAAGCGCAAATCACTCTCTCTTTCTCGCCATGAGTCTCTTTGGTCTGGGCAGGTTAGTAGTACAGCTTCTTACATAATCTTGTATCCAGTTGAGGATGTTTTTGTCTTTTTATGGTGTTATTGTCCTAAAGCATCATCGGATCTGTAATGATTTTTTTGGATTTTGTTAATGATTAGATAATCACTCTCTACATTGGTTGAA
This sequence comes from Flueggea neowawraea, assembly GCA_948243855.1. Lineage (NCBI taxonomy): Eukaryota > Viridiplantae > Streptophyta > Magnoliopsida > Malpighiales > Phyllanthaceae > Flueggea > Flueggea neowawraea. The sequence continues at coordinate 19,394 of CAODLS010565691.1, read as the reverse complement.
GTAATGTCTGTGGGTTTCTGTATTCCAGTTGTGCATGTTGTTAAATTCTCTTTGGTATGTATAAATTGTCGAATTGTATCGATTGATTCTGTGAATTGTAATTGAAACGGTGCTGTTCGTGTTTGTAAGTCATTATGAAGTTTTAAAACATAGGTTAAGATTCCAATTTGGGTTCATTGGAATCATGTCGAATTTTTCTTTTTATGTGAATTAGACATTGCACTGTATTGTTTTTTGATCGACTCAGTATAGAATTATGATCTTGAATGACCTATTATTTCTTAAAATGTTAAATGCTTACAATCTTGTCCCGGAAGGATATAACAATTATGTCTTTCTTCCTAGCTCATTCGTACTGGAGTTGTATCCAACACTAACTGGTGGAGAGTTCAATTCTCGCTGGTGGCAAATAAAATGGCTTATAAAAAAGATAAAACAAATATGCTGGTCTTCATATGTGAAATCTTTACTTACCATCTTTTGTCAAGAACTGTCACTTATAATGATGAATCTTTAGCATTATCATTGTGTTAGCAACGCAATGATATCATAGTTCATTATCCACACCTTAAATTTTGATATTGTACTACTATGGAAGCAAAACAGAAAAAAAAAATTAATGGAATGAACTATGAAGGGCACAAGGTGCTGAGAGTGCTTTCCAGAAGTTTAAAAGCAGTGATTCATATTTCATGTGTTTAACTTTTTGTACTTCAATCTTCAATGAAGATAGTGGATTCTAAATGAGCTGCAGGAATTTTATGCTTAATTGCATCATATAAATTTTGGTGATTATTTAACATGAATGAAGTAAATTGTATTTAATGATGGATAATGGAGGGGGAATCCAAATTTTGGAATTTTAGGAGATCCAGTTTTTACAACTCGTTCTCATTTGGAAAAAAAAAAGAGCAAAAAAAAAAAAAGAAATACTTTGGATACATGGCTCTGGATCACAGCCATGTTTTCCTCTCATGAACGCTTTTACAATATAACATGAATATTTAAATCTAACAGAAACAAGCTAAGGAGCTAGTTACTTTTTAGAAACAAATTCATCAATTGCTATGATGTAACAATCTGATTTTTGAGTTAGACACTAAGTTAGGGAAATGATAAAGGGAAATTTCAAACATTCTGTCACCATATATCTACGTGTTTTATTATCTGCAGAATCTTTCTTTCAAAGTTTATTTTGGTTATCATTTTTAAAGTTCCTGCCTTGGAAAATTCCTGCTTTCCATGTTCTTAGGATTATCTAAAGTTGGTTCAAGCTCGTCTTCTTTTCATAAAAATTTTGTTATCTACTTTCTACTGTTGAAACTGGTAAATATCTTGCTACAGAAACCAGAGGACATTTCGCCCAAAAAAGAGTGCACCATCGGGCAGTAAGGTCTGTTACTTTTCCCTTATGACATCGATACCTGAGCTTAAGTTTGAAACATTATATCACGTCTATGCTTGAACATATGACATGTGTATATGTTTTGCATGGGCAATTACTAAGTTATTAATGCATTAATTATATCGACAAAGAGGTTTGATACGTGAAATTGGTCCTACATGAGTCACGTTTACTATTGATATGGAAAAAAGGATGTTGAGAGTGAAAAATGGGATTTTGGCCGTTCATTATTTTAGTACTTTGAAGTTTTCTATATTTGAATTGTTCAAAGTGCGCAGGCACTTTCTATGTACTTGTGGGCTATTGAATGTGTGCTTGAACACAAATACTGTTATCCCTAATAGCGTAGTTTGGTTACTCCAGAATTTTAAGTTCAAACATTTCATATATTTGAATTTAAAGTTGGGGAGTATTGCCTGAACTTCCAATTTACCTCTTATCCTGATTTCATGATGTATGGTTCCAGTATTTGCGATAATGGATCTAGGTTTAATAGATGGAGCAGATTGAAGGTTGATGGACATGAGTTAATCTTTATTTATTTTATCAGAAAAGTGCATGGATTCAGGCGTTGTTTCAGAAGTTGAAGTGGAACCATGTTATATCCGCTGAATTAAAAAAAAAAAGTTCCATATTAAATTGCAATGAAATGGAGTACATGCACGGTGAATTTGTTTGATAGAGGAGCCAATAGAACTGTGGACATTCATATGATAATGAAGTTTCTGTTTTAGAGTCTCTCTTGGTGATTTATTTGAGGACTTAATATGAGAACAAATTTCTAGAAATGAAATAGGGAGTAAGGGGGCAGGCTGCACACATATCTGCTATGTGAGGGTCAGGATTTCGCACATTGTACAAGGCCTTTATCTGGCTATTTTCCAGAGAAAATTGGTTCACATTTCTGAATTATCCATGCCACTAATTCAAGCAAAAAAAAAAAGAGCAATGGAGATATTTCTGGCCAAACTATGATTAGAACAAAGAACATCGAGCAAGAAAGATAATTGTTTTGAGTGTAACTGAGTTTATTAATAGGAGCGTACCGAATTAGTGATATAATCAACTTTGACAGCTTTCTTGGGTTTAAAAATGGCAACATGGCAGTCTCTTACCATTGTGAGTTCTGAGGAAGTCCAGATTAAGCAATGTTCTTCTTTGACTGCAGAGTGAGCAATTCTAAAACACATTCTTTTGGTAACATTAACACAGGCTGCCCTAGCAACCAGTTAAGTCGTGGTTGAGTTAATGTAGTACCATTTTTAGCATTTATATGACATAGATACAACTTTGATGATTCTGTTTTATTCCTGTTGCTATCATTATATACTATTGAGCATTAGGTAATAAAATTCTTATGCAGTCTTTTGTCTTTTCAATTCTATACTGTTCCAATGCAGGGTGCGCAACTCAGAAAGCACATTGACGCCACTCTAGGCAGTGGAAACTTGAGAGAAGCAGTAAGACTTCCTCCAGGAGAAGACTTAAATGAGTGGCTTGCTGTTAACAGTAATTCTCTCTCTCTCAATGTCTTTCTAAATCTTAATTGTTTTGGATTTTTTCATGCATATAAATAATATGGTAGACGAATCCTCGAGCTTTCTGTTTGTATGACTTTATTTTGTTGATTTAGTGTATCATGACATAATTCATTGGCAATTTAAGTGTGAGTTTATTAAACTGAATTTGCAGATACGATGTTTTCTCGAAGACCAAATCAAATGCTAGCTTCTTTGTATGATTATCTCTAAAAGTTAAATATTTTTCTGTTTCAGCTGTGGATTTCTTTAATCAGGTGAATCTTCTCTACGGTACTCTGACCGAATTCTGTTCTCCAGAGAACTGTCCAACAATGTCTGCGGGTCCCAAGTATGGCATGGAAAAAGATATTACTTTTCTGTGGTTTTGCTTTCAGTGATATAGAAATTCACTACTACATAGTTTCAAAAATCAGAATTTACAAAAGAAAATTTTCATTATTTCTGCATCTAAAATAAACTCAGCATTCTATTAAGATGGTTACAACTCTTTCTTTAAGAACTAGTGTATGAATGTTTTAATTATATTTGATATAATGTCAGATTGATAATTTCTGAATTGCTTCATGTCATTATCAGCTTATTGATTTATTCTTTTGGTTTCATTTTTTACTTCATTAATGCAAAATCATGCCATGGATTTTTTTTTCCTGTTTTTAATATTATATAGAAGAAGAAGAAGAAGGAAAGAGTTATGTGTTTTTTCCCTGACATTTTGGGCAAGTTATTGAAGAATCAATGATAGTTAATTTGGTTCCTCTTTAAGCTAGTTTCAAATAAATCAAAACCCTACGGCTACTTTTATATATTTCTGTTATTTATAGCTAATGCTATTGACACCTCGCAGGTACGAATATAGATGGGCTGATGGGGTACAAATCAAGAAACCTATTGAGGTTTCTGCTCCAAAATATGTCGAGTATTTAATGGACTGGATTGAATCTCAGCTTGATGATGAATCCATATTTCCTCAAAGACTGGGTAACTAGCCACAGATTTGATACTTATTTCTGTTGTAATCATTTTCTTCGATTTTTGTTGAATGTTCTCCATGATATAGTCAATTTACTGTCATCAAATTGGTAAATATTGAGCTTATCTGGCCTCACAACTTTAAAATAAGTAGGAAAATATTTGGTTATACTTCAGACTTTGAGTGAGTTGAAGGTTGCTGCACTAAAGTTTGTGAATCAACATATTGTGTCTCAATAAAGCCAAATAAAGCTGGCTTGAAGGTTTTCTTATTGTAGCAATAGTTATTCCTATGAAAAGCATGAGATGATTGAGGACTGATGCTTCAGATAAGAACATATTCAATGAATTGCAATACCGAAAGACAGGGTAAACAAGTCTTTTGAATTAGCTTGAATAAAAAGAAGAAATGCTGGGATTTGGTTAAGCATGTCAAGGAAAGGATCAAAAAGATTATGGCTATAAAGAAATGAATGTTAGTTCTACTGACATCAAATGGTTTTTGCTATAATGACACTGAAATCTTCATATTGCTATGAGACTGAGGTTTATCAATCATAATCTGATATTTTGGTTTAGGAGATATATGATGTGTTTTAGGAAGATGAACTGATGATAGGAAAGGCATTTTCACCCATCTGTATTCTCATAAGCATATGAGATTGGTAAGATCTAATTTCTTGAGACTTAGACAGGTAACTACCAGGACAACAATGGGGATCATAATGTTACTATTGAGTTGATAATGTTAACTGTAATTTGTGAATTTCAATCGTTTGGATGATGGAATCAAGGACAATGATAATAGGCATAACCTGAAAAGGAGTGTGAAAGAAAAATTAAGAAGGATCAAGGCTATTGGAGAGTTGAAGAGAAGTGGAAACATGAAAATTGTCAAGCAAAAGTAGACACGCTAAATTGGATCACTGGATGGAAAACCCAGGACAATTAGAATTTGAAAGGAAAGTTTTAAAGGATTGAGGCAATTGGAGAGTTGAAGAAGAGAAGTGGAAACATGCATTTATTTATGTCATGAAGAAGGATTTAACATCAATACATGTCCTTGGGAGTAGTCTCAAAATATAGTTAAGAAAAGCGACAATATGCAATGTGATCAAAAGAAATAGAGAGAATTTAACGAATTCATGGAGGAAAAATAGAAGAGGTTTTATGGTTATAATACTTTTCATTTTCTTTCTCATTTTACTGTTTTCCATGACTTGTGATTAGGGGTGTAATCGAGTCGAGCCGAGCCGAGCCGAGATTTGAAGTGTTCAAGCTCGGCTCGACTAAAATTTTTTGAGTTCGAGCTCAAAATCTTGTTTCAACTCGGCTCGTTACAAGGCTTGCGAGCTTACGAGCTTGTTCGCGAGTTTTTCGAGTTCGGTTCAACGAAAGTTCAAATAAAATCATAAACGAGATTTCAATTTCAAATTGAATAAAAGTTCTAAAAACAATACATTTAAGTTTAGATTTGTTCAATAAAATCATGTTGATCATGCAGTTGAACAAAAAACTATTAAAAGTTTCAATTTGTGTCACAAATTCAACATAATATTAGACCTTATATGAGCATACTTGTACTTTTGTAGGCATAGCCGATTAGTACAAATTTGCACTTTTGTTGATGTAGCTCAAATATTAAATAATATTCCAAACATAAGTTTTTTTTTCATAATTTAATTTAAAACATATGTAAACATATATACATTTATATATACATATACACACGTATATATATAAACGAGAAGACAACCGAGTTTGTTCATGAGTATTGTTCATGAGCATATAAACGAGCCTATTCGCGAGCTTTTCGAACAAGCTTCTAGGTGTTTAAACTCGGCTCGTTTATTAATTCGAGCTTAAAATCTTGTTCAAACTCGGCTCATTTATTAATTAGCCGAGTCATGAACGAGCTTTTATCGAGCCAAACACCGAGTAGCTCGCGAGTAGCTCGGCTCATTTACAGCCCTACTTGTGATTAAAATCTTGAAGCTGCAAAGCGATCAACTTGGGCACTTCTCTCATTGTACTTCAATATATTGTTGAGGGAATACTTTGTATTATTTTGTTTAAGCAAAGAGAATGCTCTGTTGGTATAGAAGTTATATTGTATACTTGTAAGTTATTATTAGATTCCTTCCATTTTTTTTATTTATCTGTTTGACATAGAAAGAAATTAGAGAATGTTTCCATTTTATATGCATGATGACAATTACAATAGTAATGATGATAATACGGATTCACGGTCATGATTAAGATCTCACTTTAATCACTTTTATCTTTAAGACATGAAATCTAGAGTTTGCATTCACCATCATCTGCAAGACATGAGATCTGGAATTAATTTGTCAACTTTATACAGTGGTATTAGATAGTGCTAAAGCATGAATGTACTTTTTGTGCTTGTGCTGAGTTTAGAAAGTTGACTTTTGCAGGTGCACCATTTCCTTCCAACTTCAAGGAGGTTGTTAAGACGATATTCAAAAGGTTGTTCCGTGTATATGCTCATATCTATCACTCTCACTTTCAGAAAATTGTGAGCCTAAAGGAGGAAGCCCATTTGAACACATGCTTCAAGCATTTTATATTATTTACTTGCGTAAGTTTGTTTTCTTCACATTCTTGAATAGTTTTTGTATTGAATGAATCTGCTTCAATGCTTTAATTGAGTTGAAGTGGTAAAAAGAAAAAGGAAAGAGAAGCAATTCACTTCTATTATGTTTATACCTTACTTTCAAAATATCTAGAACTTTCCTTATTTTGTTTAGCTCATGGCTGGACCTGAAGTGGCATTTATAGTCACAGGTCACTGGTTTTATTGGAGCAATCATATTTTTACCTCTCTTTTCAAATTTTTTATTTCGTTCATTGTAACTGAGATAATTATTCTTCAATAGGAACATTTGTAGTCCTGAGATTAGTCTTTTTAGATGATTCCACTTAATTTTAATGCAAATGCGTTCTTTGTTTGCTGAAGGGGCTTCGTTATTTTGTTATCTACCATAGAAAGAAGGTCATTACTTTGGGATAAGTTGATTTAGCACAAACTTCTCAGTGCTCACAAGGAAAGTTTCATGTTAAATATGTTGTACTCCAGCAATGCAATTCTATGATTTGTGTTTGGACGAGGTGTAAGATGGTTTGCTGATATGGCACGGTAGTAAATTGTACAATACCGTACCTCATTAACCCATGAAACAAACAGATAGTATGCAAATGATACAAGAATCTTACAGTTCTGCAATTATTTCCTCATTCATGATCTTTGGTTTTGTTTTTTCATGCAGGAATTTGGGCTAATAGACAAGAAAGAACTTGCTCCTCTTCAAGAGCTCATAGAATCTATCATTGTCCCTTACTAGTTGGGGGTGTTGTTTGTGGTGAGAATGATTCATATTAGGATACAAATTAAAATTGAATAAGTACTCTTATCAACATTTGACTCCACATTCTCTGATAATGTTCTGAATAATTAAGTTGTGTTTGCAATATGCTTCATGTTTATAAGCTCTAAATTTGTTGCTATAGCAAGTTATTGTTGACAAAGATGTAAAGAGATGCATAAAATCGCATGCAAGTGATACAAGAATGACACTGTTCTGCAATTATTTCTATTTCCTTTCTTTTTACATTTGTACGAGTAATGCTTGGTGTCTTAAATTTTCTTATTTTCAAGACACTTTACTAAAATGGTTTTATTTTAATATACTCAAGACAGCATTAAGCTTAAGCAAATATAGCAAATAAAATAAAATTTCTTCGTAAGTCCAGGTAAATAAAAAACAGAAAAAGAAACAGAAAATCATTTTTTAGCGCCTCATCTTTCTCTATTTTTTTTTTTTTTAAATTAGCCATTTTTTTCTTTTTTTTTGTTAATTATTTGATGAGTAATCAAAATGTTATAAAAATGTTACCAAGTTTTAGTTATCAAAATGTTACCAAGTTTTCTCAAAATAAAATTGGTTTAATTTTTTATTTGTTCAAATTGGTCATAATCTCTTACTAACACCCAATAACAAAACTTATAAATATTCTTGGAGAGGCTTCAAATTTCTCATACCACAATGATTGGTGTTTGTTATTTGTAAAAGATTGCATGAAATTCTTTTTTTGTTTTCAATTGTTGACGAGTGACCTTCCTTCTGCTTTAATTGTTGGCAAATTACTGCAAAATTTAGGGCCTATAAGTTTAGAAAATTTTATAAAAAATCTTTAAATTTAGAAAACAGAAATAAAAAACAAAATAAATTGTTAAAAATTTCCACTTATTTTCTATGAAAAACAAGGTTCCTATGAATTAAATTCTCTGTGTTTTAAAAAACAGGAAAACAAAATAAAAAAATAAAAATTGTTTTCCAAACTAATTAAACATGCCCTTAATTTTATTTTCCTATAAGGGAGGACTTGATTTAACAAGTCTACGTGATAAAATATTGGATTTATTCGCTTTTCTTGACTTGGATATTGAGTTTATTTGTTTGTTTCAATTGGAAAAGGGAGAGAGAATACCAGTCAATTTCTTTTTTCTTTGTTGTTTTTTAACTACAACACCAGTCAATTAAGTGCAGATAGATTCTTTCCAATTTGAATGAATAATGAGGAGAAACAAAAACGCACAATAAAATCACACAACAATTACACAAAATGTGACATTTTTTAGGTGAATTTTTTTTCCACAGGACCTTTCTTGATCCAAAACGGGAGAACTCCACTACAAAATAATAATAAAAAATAACAAATGCAGCACACTAAAACATAATACAACTTCAAATGTTAAAAGAGAAACAGAGTCGTATATAGATAAGCATAGGCTTATATTTTTTTTGCAGTTAACAACGATCTCACTTACTCAAATAAGATCTCCATCATTCACTGTGAACCTTAACTACTCCTTCTGACTATCAACAAGAAGTCATTGCAATCAAACCAAGGATGCTCTTCCCATTGTTAACTTCAATCGAAGATCACTAGTCCAAGAAATTACTTGGGTCAACTTTTATTTTAAGAGATACAACTAACAATCCAACGTTCCGAATGATGTAAAACAAGTTTACTTATTCCCACTACGTATTAATTTGCAAAGGCGAATCCAGATTTGAAGTATGGGACGCTGAATTAAATTTAAAAAAAAAAATAGACCCGTCTACAGGTAATGTCTCTTAGGACTTTTAGCAAATACATTAATACACATCGATTCAACTCACATTAATTAATTCAAACTATGTCACAATATTAGACTATTTTCTCTTCTAAATATTCAGTAAATTAAAGTTAAATAAACTATAGCTACACTTGAAAAAAATATTGTACGATAGTATTAGATCATTATCTTTTCTAAATATTCAATTATGCGTTCAATTCCAACATATTTAGAGCATTTCTTCATAAACAAATTTGGAGGACAAAAGAATCAACAATAGAATAAATCAATACATAATAATCAAATTAAAGACAACCACCATTTTCGGTTATGCCAACTTAGATGCATTTCAATGATCATCTTCTGGTCAAACTATAATAAGAACTAAGACTTAGCACTTCATTTTAACAATGCCCACAAATAATGAAGGAATCATAGACAACTTAATCAATAACATTTGAGAGTGAAACCAAGTTATGGACACTCATTCCCACATTTTCTTCATCTTGATTCAACAAGTAGAACACTAAAGTGACAGATGGAAATAGGATGATCTTATGAAAAAAGTTGTTGTGTCCTCGAGGTTTTCCTTGAGGAGTCAAATTGAAGTTTGACACGGGAATCAAGTGAAAGAAAGAGAGAGGAGTTCGGTGTTGCCTAGGAGACTAGGAATTCAATGCCAACAAGACGAATGTGCATTTTGGGAAGATTAGGCAAGGCTACTCAAACAATAAATGTTGCATTAATTAAAAGGGAGAAATATAAGAGAGAATTCGTGAACTTAGACTTGAAGAATGAGAACTTATAAAAGTCATGCTCAAAGTAAACAGGACGGATTCAAGTCTTAAATGACAATTACAATGGAAGACTACGCTACTGAGTAAAGATGCAAAAAGTAAATCAAATGAACAACGAAGTATTTTTTTTCTGTTGATCCTTCCTTGTCTTGTATTTACTTCCCTTTATATTCTTTACTACACCGATCAAAATACCAATGACTCACATTGTGGAAATCCCATGTTCTTTAGAAACAACCTCCCACGTTCTACAATTTTTTTCCCACGTTTAGTGTCAACTATCTGACGTGAGAATGTGGATTCGGAATTCATGTTGTTGGAATCCGTGACACATACACGCAGCGGAAATAAAAAATTTTGTCAATGAATTCCACCAAGGATCCAAACAATTCGATAAAAGCAACTAAGGAATATGTGTTTACCTCACAAATTCGGATCAGTGATGAATATATATGCTGCTCGAATTGAGTCACACTGCAAGATGCAAACGTCATCTACCGGTATCCACAAAAACGAACTGCAAAGATGTGCTACCACCGAATTTTGACTCTCAAAAATACCTTGCTATTTTTCTCTCTCTTGTGTGAAGAGTATGGACAGCAATAATGAGTGTGTGGAACGGCTAGGGCTTGTGAGAAGCATATTTATAAACCCTAGTTCTAGTCTTACTAGAAATCCTAAGTATTGTCCCACAAGACTACTCTTATTCCTTGTCTACAAGGACTAACTATTTCACTATTTATTTATTAATAATAATAAATAAATTTCAGCCCCATATTTATTTCACAAATAAATATAAATTCGGCCCTCTTTATTTATGTCATAAATAAATACTAATTGCCTTGTTGACCAAGTCAAATTCTCTCTTAGTTGACCAAGTCAAAGAAACTTTTTCTTTTATTGACTAAGTCGAACAAACTACATTGACTAGGTCAAACGAATTTTAATTTTTTTAAAACTATTTTACAAACAAATTATTGTTTTAAAATCATAGCAAGATAAATATAGCACAGCTCGTTCTAATGTGTAACCCTACAGGTTCACTCAATATTGGCAATATGCTCAAATAATCATTTAGGCACACAAGTCATAAGCGGACTTTAGCAAGACATTATGATTAACCAACATGAGTGAATTCGATGACTCGAAAAAACTTAATACACAGTTCGATATTTAATCATTTTGTCACACGATATCTTGATTAAGCATAAAGCATGGATCAAGTCATCTTTATATAGTTTAATCAAACATTTCTTGATACCCAGGTAGACTGAGCAAAACAAATGATATTGATAACCCTATCAATCTCATTCGATCACAACCATGCATTTCATCAGTCCTACTTGTCAAGTGGCCAAGAGATATCTCACTCAAATACGAGCACGACAAATTCATTCACTGTCACTCACATTCCTCCACATGATTTACCATATGTCTAATTATAGCTTGTATTACCATCCTGTTACGGATGATGTTGAGCTATATCAACCATAAAGATCCTCATGTAGGAATCCATAGTGAATTCAGGTCGAATGATTCAAACATCACTACTGTGATAAGAAATACTGATGGCATATTTCATGTAGTATTTCTCATAGCGGGTCAGTCCAATATTATATTCCCAATATGTATTTATGTTCTGAGCGACCTCCCATGTCCATGATCAGTAAAACATGATCATTCTTTAAAATACATACTAGTCTTACTTCATTAGTATTCTCATAATAATGAAAGGCCAGATACAATTTAGAATAATATTATTTCACCTTATGATTTTACTATCAAGTCAGACGCTTAATAATATAAAACAGAATCAATTATTCATAGATACTTTTATCAAATTATAATATTATAGAAAAATAACATAAAAATATAAATATCTCATATATTAAATAAAAATAAAAATAACAATTTTTATGCAATTAGACTAGAGCACATCACTGACTCCATGGTACATTTTAAAGCCTTGAGGGCCTCTTATCCCTCAAGTACATAGCAAACTTTCACACTCCATAGTTTATAATTCACCGGTCAATTTCTCACCCTTGTTAAGGTTGGTGACAATATCTTATCTTAGAGGAAGCCATTAGTCTTGTAAAAAAAAATCGCAAATTAGACATCACATGAAACAAATGTCATTTTACACATTATCATTTTGTGAAAATCTAATTTTTTTTTCATGATAGTTATATTATAAATTAGAATAGAAAGTTTATTATGTTCCAAATCATACGCATGTTCTATATATACAATTATCGCCATCTCAATTTCATTATTCAAATTTCTTAAGTAATCCTATTTATACTTTTTGAACATCTACTTGGATAAAACATGTGTTCAATTAACATCATGTAATAGAAATCGTGCATCAACCAGATGACGTGAATAATCAAGTAGCAAAATAAACATTCCATTCACTAACTTAAGCAATTGTGTGTTTTCAAACATTTCCAAGCAGCATAATATAAATTTTAACAGTATACGATAGAATCTAAGTTCCACGATGAAACATCAACACAATCCAAGAACCCAATTAAAAACAAATCTTATTCATCCTTGCATACATGATTTATTAAAACACAATCTTTAATTGTACATTATTTATTTTGAAATAAATAGTAAATATGTAAATCATGGTTGACTTCAACATGACATGATACATTTAACCAAAAATTGTTTCTAAGACATTCCAATTGGCCAAATATATTAGACATATTCAAAATTTTTCAAACTTTTCTAAAACTAGAGACTATTTTTAAATAATATTTTAATTATTCAAAAATGAAAAAAAAAATCCATCTAAATATTTTTGTTGTTGGAAAAAAATCCGAAAACTATCTGTAAAATCAAAAATTTCAAATTGGACTGAACGGTGAAAAAACCAAAAATTTGACGGGATGAGCAGCAACTGTGCAGAAGAGGCAGAGAAAGTTGACGGGAAATCTTACTCCCACAGTTATCGACATGCTGAGTTCTACTCTGGTCTCCATTTCTCCAAAAACAGATTGCATAATCATGAACAGTGCAACCGTCGCTTGATAGTGCCCTTTGCACACAAGTTCATCCTCTTTTAAAGAACCCAGAATCTCCAAAATACATGTGTTCATTGACTCCTTTGGATGCTCATATCTCAATTATTTTAAATTCTTTTAACCATATAATATATATATTTAAAGCTTATACAACAGGCTACAAAACAATGCAAAAGGAAGAAACAAAAGTGAAGCAATCGGCTAGAAAAATTATTCTAAATCGCCAAAAAGATCACTCTTTACATGATATCTTACTTGGTAAAAACTCAAGGAGCTAAATCCTTTTTTCACTGAATCAAACGCACTTGCAATAGATTAAATGCCACACAGACACAATGTAATTACACTCTAACATAACTAAGTGCATGCATATGCCTCAGGAGCAAAATGGGAGCATAAAAACATGAATAAATATTCACCAAGAACACAACATGAAACTTAAATCAAATCGGAATTAACATAAACGCTCTGATGTGAAAGTGACAATTTTACATCGTTAAATAATCAAGAATGCAACAGATTGCATCTTGTAGTCCTGGATTGAAATGATTGGTGTTTAGAATCGAATCTCGAGCACATAACCCGAGTCTTTTTTCCACAAATCAAGAGCCACCAAAGCAAGGACACCTTAGAGAGATTTTCTCTTGACTATGTGTAAAGTGCTTATTTTCTCTTGTAATAGTGAGAACGGAAGTGGAGATTGTAGGGAGACCCACTTCACTCTTTCAAGTCTTACACAAACCTGACACTAGAGCACACACATGGTGAGTTTGGTTGGATCAAAGTAAACCAATGGTTAAACATCTTGAGTGGACCCACTATCTGTCAACCAACCAATTAAACCAAAATATTTTTTTTGAGAATTTTTCTGAGAGAAGTTGTGCTGAGAACATAAAAACTACGTATATTAATGAGTTTATTTTTGATAAATTAGAAAAATAATAATATTATAAATTCAATAATGTTTATCAATATATACTCCTCCCCATTTACAAAAAAAAAATAGATTCGTGTTTTTTTATCTCAAATTGTAAATTTATTTCTTCTTTTTAAAAAGTAATTATATAAGTGCAAAAATGACAAAGTCCAACTATAAATACAAAAATGAGCAAAAATTGTGCTATTTAATATTATTAAATCTTTATTATATTATTTTATTTTGCACTATTATCATTAAATTTTTTAAGATAAAATCACAAGGACATTTTAAGATCCTAAACTTTCTCCAAATAAGTATTTTAGAAAAATATTTCAAAATTAATGTATCTATAATATCTTAATGAGAGAGAATAAATGGAGGATCAAATTAGATCCACATTTTTCAAAGATCGACATAGAGAGACAAATACACTTTCCCATTATCATTGGCCCTCAAATACATCGGGTCCATATTGCCTTTACTTTACGACAGTCCCTTATCCTAAAACGACAAAATAAGTCAAATCAAAACGACTATAAAATATAAACCCTCCAAAGACAAACCCAAATCCACCGAAAGTCACCAGCGCAAAGCCTCTCTCTCGTCCCACTTTTTCTACCCACAAAATCATTTTCCTCTCATTTTCCTTCACATTCTTTCCTTTTCCCACAAACACAACCACCATGCAGCCCGATGCCTCGCCGGAGAATTCCCAGTTATACTGGTTTCTTTCCGATAACGGCCTAATTAACGTCGGGCCGTACGGGTTCCCGGCGATGCATAGCCTGTATAGTTCTTCATCTTACCAGAGTTACCCCATGGAAGGGTCTGTGCTTACTGATATGAGCCCACAAGATAAAGCTCTTGCTGCTTTGAAGAATCATAAGGAAGCTGAGAAGAGAAGAAGAGAGAGGATTAACTCTCATCTTGATAAGCTCAGAAACCTCCTGCCTTGTAATTCCAAGGTAATTTTAAACTGCTTTTTGAAGAAAGTATTTGTTAATCTATAAGTGATAATTCAGCTCGTAAGCAAGAAACAACTACGATGTCAGATTTTAATTCAAATTCTATGATGTCGGTCAGGTTCTAATTTAAATTTAATCTAATGAGAAACAACTATAGAAAAAGGAAAGTTTTGTTTTTGCACGTTTTCCGAATGTTTTAGAATGAAATTGTTTGTTTCAGCTGTGATTTGTTGACTGTTTGTTTTGAAAACTAAACTACAGGCTACAGCTGTTTTTCTTCCCTCAGAATATCTTCTAAACTGTTTAAGCTTTTAGACTTTTCTTTTTGACAAATGAAGCCGAAATTCCCTATTGTTGACTTGGCATTTTGCAACTAATTAAACTTGTATTTGTTGTTACAAGAACACGTTAGTCCTTGAAAACTCAAAGAAGTGAGAATTTCAATGCCATTTGGGAATTCTTGAAGTAATTTGTTGAGCTGTCTGTGGTTTTTTCCTCATTCTCTTGGTACCCAAACAAGGGAAGACAGATAGACTAGTGCAGTGGAGCTGAACATGTTAAAATTCGGATTCTGAAATCTTGGATCTATACAAGTAAATCTTTTGAAGCTTTTGAATGTTCAAACTGCTAGTGCATTCTTTCTATCTACACAACTGTAAAAGCCGAAGGCAAAAGCACCAAAGTATTTATCTTTTCTAATGTTGTTTTGTTTAGTTTTGTGTCTATATTTGGTAAAGTTCCCATGCTTTTTTCACATTTATTAGGGTTTCAAGAATTCTTTCTTACTTCGTTTGTTTTTCTTAAATGTCTTTTTTTTTTGGATTTGGAGTTTAATAGTACTGGAGTTGTTTCTAATACTAAAGAATGGAGAGTTATGATTCAATTCTTTTCTCAGTGGGTTTGTAATTTATTAGTACAATGATTTTCAATCGATAACTTAGATTCTCAGTTAGAGCAAATAAAATTACTTAAAAGGTCTTTTTTTCTGCAGACAGACAAAGCTTCACTTCTAGAAAAAGTGGTTCAAAGAGTGAAGGAATTAAAGCAGCAAACCTCACAAATTCCAGGGCTCGAGTCCTTCCCATCAGAAACAGATGAAATCAGTGTACTCTCCGGCCACGAATATTCAAGTGATGGGCAATTGATATTCAAAGCTTCTCTGTGCTGCGAAGACCGGTCCGATCTTTTGCCGGAGTTAATTGAGACACTTAAATCTTTGCACTTGAAAACACTAAGAGCTGAAATGGTAACACTTGGAGGAAGAGTTAGGAACGTTCTTATTGTTGCTGCTGATAAAGACCACAGTGTTGAGTCTGTTCATTTCTTGCAAAACGCACTCAAATCTTTGCTTGAACGTTCCAGTTCCACTGATCGATCAAAACGGCGTCGGGTGATTGATCGTAACTTGATAATGCAATGACTGTTATGCTTTCATTGTCTTTTTAGTCCATTTTCTTCAAATTTTTTGCTCTTTTTTTCTGTTTCACTGATTGTAACTTGGCATTGTTAGTCAGGGTATTGTTGGCGAAAACACCGGTTTAGTTGATAGATAGATGTGAAAGAAAGTAACCAAATGTTGATCTTGGACTAATTAAGGAACATCTTATTGATTTTCAAAATTTAAATTAGTAGTCCAAAATCAAAGCTAATTTGGTTCTTTTTTCTCAAATCAACAGTAAAGGTCTGTACTGAAATTTGCTGTCAGGTCTTTTAGAAAAAAAAAGGTTAGAAAACAGTATTTTTTAACCGATAGACTTATAATTTATTAATAATGAAGTCAACTTCAAGGCTGCTGGTGTTTTTTAGCCAACGATTCCAATAATACAATGCCGAACACATATACTATGTAGGTGGGTTCGTCTGTTTTAGTGTAAACACCCAGAAAAGAATCAGAAAGGCATGAAAGGGAAAGTTGTAATTGTTGTATCAAAATGGGTTTAGTTAACTGGTCTAGGGTTTTTTGTCTGAGGAATCAATCAACTCAACTACTACAAGTGAGTTGTCTTCATCGTAAAGAATGGTAAAAGTAGGAGAATCTTTATTCTCTGAAGTGAGATGAAGAAGAAGAAAAATGTGTACCTAATGTGATTATTTCAGTCTGTAAAAGCAAACAACTTTCTGTGAGTTTCCATACTGAAAGTTGGGTTATTTGATTGCTGATGATCTCTCTCTCTCTCTCTCTCTCTCTCTCTCTCTCTCTCTATATATATATATATATATATATATAAATTGTCTGTACTGTACACTGATTCTGAAGAAGCATAAGAGAAGAAAGATTTTGAAGTTATTGGAGGTTGACTGAGTTGGATTCAATTTGAGATTAGATACTGAGTAATACGTGGGCTTGAATTTCAAAAGAAATGAGGACATGCAGTCTGGAGAAGGCAGTGAAAGGGACTGAATAAAAGGCAGAAAGAGGGAAGTGTCTGTTTAAGTTTTCAACACCATTAAAGGCACACGAGAACCAAAGGGGATTTTAATTTTGTTTTTCTATTAAGTTTTAAACCCTATGTGGGTAAAAAACAAAAGAGAAAATAACAAACAGCATATGGTGAATGTGAATCAATAACAGGTAAGATAGAGTGAGATTTTTTTTATAAATAATTACTAAATACTACACGCTAAAAACATAGGATGACAAACAATAGGCATTTTTGTAATTAGAAAAATTGATTATTTTATTCTTCTTGATAATTTGACAGTTAGAGCGTCTCCAACCCGACGCTTTCATCCTCTTCCTTTTTTGGTTTTTTATTTATTTTTTTTCATTCTAGTTTTATTTATATATATTTACTCTCAATAATATAAATACTAATTAGTTGTTAGACTATTTTGTATTGTTTTTTTATGTTTTTTGTATGTTTTAATTAACTAATTAATGATACAATTAATTAATAATTTAATTAATTCATACAATTATATGAAAAATAAATTCATAAAAATTAAAACAAATTCATAGACTATAAAATAAGAACATAACAAATTAATACTGACATAGATCAATATGACATAATATAAAGTCTAAACTAAATTAAAATTATTGTGTGTATTTTCATTAGTTAATTAATTTAATTTTTGTTTATTTAAAATTTTCAATTAATTATTAATTACAAATATCTTACGATTAAATTATACTTAATTTTTAATTAAAATAAATACTATATATATAATAATATGTCAAACTATATAATTAATTTTACTTAACAAATAATTAAGAAAGAATTAATTTTGTATTTAGTTTGTGAAAAAATAATAGTAGAAAATGTGATTTAGAAAAAATATTGAGAGAATATTACTTTTTAGAGTTCGAAATAGAGTTGTAGGTTGGAGATTTTTTGACTCCAAATGATATATTTTTATGAAAAGTTACTGTAAAATAGAGTTTTGGATTGTGGATGACCTTATAGAATGACACATAATTTAGTTGGAATAGCTTAATTGACATTTAAAACTATGGTGTTTTAGGTTAAAGATATGCAGTGGACGAGATAACCGAAATTTTAAGGACTTTTAAAGCATTAGGGCATGCTTCTTTTCCTTTGTGAGGTTTATATTTACAAAAGAAATGCTTCATATAAATTTATTAAATATATAAATTATAGAAGGATTAATTAGTTGAAAACCTTACATAGATTATATTTGTCACGACCCATTCCCGGGACCGCGACCGGCGTACCAAATGAATCGTCTATGGGAGCCTAACCCATCCCGCACAAGTCTCATAGTACAAAACTTATACACAAACATCATATTTAAAGAAATATGAATAACAATTAAAAATATAATCTTTGTTTGTTAAAAACAAAATATCTATAACATTAAGTGCGAAAATTAATTTCAAATTAAAACATTTGAAATATCAAAAACCTAAACAAAACCCACAATAATCCGGTGTGTGGAGCATCTAACAAATCATACAAATGGGCCCGGTCAAAAGGGCATTGACCGCAATATCAAAATCCCTCACTGAGCATCAAAAGCCAACGAACAAAATTTCTCAGAGTCACATGCAAGATAATAATAACAGGAGACAAAGACAAACAAAGAAAAAGGGTCAAACCCTGTAAGTGAGGGACAACACTCCAGATTGCCTCATACGTGCCTCACAAAGGCTGGTTTGAAAACCATTTGAAAACTAACACATGCGGTATACGACAGGTATACATACATATACACTATATACATAGTATGGTTTTCACGAAAACCATTTCGAAAACATTTGCAACCAAAGCAAACAGCATGCACGAAATCATTCTGAAACTAAACCAGAAACTTTCCAAATCTTATTAAAGTGTTTATGCTTTTCAAAAATCAAAACAAAACCTCTCAAAACCATTTCATCTTATCAAAATCCAAAAATATGCCACGTAGGCCTTATCTTTCAGAATATTTCCAAAATAGGTAAACTTCAAATGTTTTAAACAAAACATCTTAAAATACTTCAAAATTTCCGAAAACCCTATTCTTTTTATCAAACCGTTTCAAAAACAGAATTCAAAACCTTCATGGTTTTTCTCAAAAGGTCAGCATCACAACGTTGCCCGATCGGCATCATAATCCTAATAGGATTATTTTCGTAATCATATCTTATCAAAACATATTCTATACATCTCATAGTCAAAA
>CAODLS010565656.1:0-16396 GCA_948243855.1 Flueggea neowawraea | reverse complement strand
ACATCTTGATAAATTTAATAGGATTGTATTAGATTTGAAAGGTGTTGGTGTTGACATTGATGATGAGGATCAAGCTATGTTTCTGTTGCATTCGTTGCCTGAGTCATATGAGAGTTTTGTTGATACTATTATGTATGGTAGAGATGGAATTTCTGTTAATGATGTGAAGGATGCTTTGTTGTCTAAAGAACTGAAGAGGTTAACTTCTAGTTCGGGTGGAGACAGAGTGGAGTCCGGATTAACCATTAGTAGGGGCAAGGGAATGGGTAAGAATCATGGTTTGATGTGTTATCACTGTAAGGAGATTGGACACGTGAGAAAGAATTGTCCACATAGGAGAAACGATGATAGATCAAGGGCAACAATAGTTTATAATAATTTTGTGGGATTTCAGGATAATTCTGATGAGATGGAGAGTAGTGAAGTATTGATTGTTTCTGCATGTAGATCTGAAGATAGCTGGATTGTTGATACTAGTGCAGCTTATCACATGGCTTTTTTCAGGAAACTGTTTGATTCTTTTAAAGAATGGAAAGACAGTGTTAAATTGGGAGATAGTGAGAAGCTGAGTGTTGAAGGCAGTGGATCTTTGAAGATCAGGATGCATGACGGGAAGGTCAGAAAACTTGAAGCTTGGTTTGTCCCTGTGTTGCAAAGGAACTTGATTTCTGTTGGTGCTTTGTCAAAGCATGGTTATAGTTTCTCGGGAAGAGGTGGAAAATTCGGGTGTGCAAGGGATCTTCGCTTGTGATGAAGGGTAAATTGCATAATGGAATTTACACCTTGATTGGCAATTCAGTTGTTGCTAATGATTTAAAGACTGTTGTGAGTTCTGCAGGAAAACGGGTGGAGTTTGTGATTGAGACTCTGAAACAGGAAAAGATCAATCAGGTTGATTCACGAGGTCTAGCAACAAGTTTACCAAGACATGACAATTGTGTTGGTGATGATAAAAGGTCATTACTGGAGGATACAGGAAAAGATGCGGGGTGGTGTGTTGTTAAGAGTGAATGGAAAGCTAGCGCTAGTGGAGGCAAGTCCGTGATGGACTTGGTTCGTTGTTCCAGGACGTGAGGCCCTTCGAGGTGGTGTGACAGATGAGTGATTCGGGATTCAGAGTTGAACGAGAAAGAAACTTCACTCCAAGGTGGAGAATTATTGAGATTATAGTGAATTTCTTGATCAAGATTGAAGCCAAAACCTTATGGGAAGTGATACAAGCCAAAGAAGGACGGATTTGTGAAGGAAAAATAGTTGTTGGACGGACACGGGGAGCTACACGAGCTTGGGCTTGACCATGTAATTCCCTGGAGCCAGAAGGGAAGAGATCTGGGTGGACACGGCCTTGGCCACGGCAGTGTCCGTGCTCGTGTGTTTCGTTGTCGGGCTTCTGGAGGTACACGGACGCGAAGACGTGACCGTGTGTCGAGGAGTTGTGTCCGTGTCTTGGCTTTCTTGACCATGTAACCGATTCTGACGGGATTTAGGGTTTCAATTAGGGTTTTCCTAATTAGTTTTGACTTGTACTACTTGTTAACTATATAAGGGGGTTTGAGAACGTCTTGGCAGGTCTTTGAACGCCGTTGTAAGCCATTGTGCTTGTTTTTTACTCTGAATAGTAGAATTACTTGTGCTTTGTCCGTTGACGTAGATCGATTATTGATCGAACCACATAAATCTTGTGTTCTTATGTGATTGCTCTTGTTATTTCGCATAACTAAAATCTCCAGATTCCCTGACACCACCAAATCCAACTATAGATATAACAGCAAGAGGAGGTGGATTAGACGTGCTAACCTGCAGCATATTGATGATTGCTTCCACTTCACTAGCTCTTCCAATTGGCGGCTCTGATTTGTCAACAAACGAGTCTGTCACCCTATCCAACTGGTTATTCGCAAAAACAGCACGATCTGCCGCAGCAATGCCTCTGAGAGCAAGCTCACTTATGGCTTGCTTTTCAATATCGGCTCGGGACTCATTGATCTTCTTCATTTTGTGGGCCATTTTTAGTCGGAATAAAACAGGATTGTTGTGGGAAACAAAGTCGCATACCTTCAGCTTGAGTTGGCGTGGAATCTCAATTTTGCGGCGGAGAACCTCGTAAGAGAACTCGTCCAGCAAATTATCAGCACAATAAAGCACGTCTTGGAGCTTAAGTAGCCAAGGCTTGATGCGTTCATCAGCTGCTTGCTTGTTTTCTGCGTCTTGCAACACGGCTTGAATTCTCTTGGTTGACTCACTCTGCTTCTGAAGATCCTTCTTCAATCCCCAAGCTCCTGTAATCTCTTCAATGACAATAGAACCCACCTTCTTCAAGACCTGCTCCACACCAAACGTAAACAGGAACCAGCGGCCATTTTTGCTTTAGCTTAGTTTTCGAGTGTGAGAAAGAGTTGATAGTTTAACGTTGTTTCTTTTCTTCTTTTAATCATTTACTGATGACTGATCAAGTAAGGAAGATAACTGTACTGCGTTATTGGCGGGCAAAGTTAAGTCAAATTCGGTGGCTTGTACCCGGCAAAAAAAAAAGATTGGTAGCTTGTATTATTCAATAATTAATAATTAGTTCGTGTTTATTGGCTTATATTTCAGTCGCAATAACAAAGTATGTGAGCAATGTATACTGCGCATCTTCCTCTTCACTAGAGTCAATGTTTTAGCAGGTGGATAAGATCCCGAGTCTAAAGGATTTACCAAAAATCAAGTTTCTATTGTATCACAATCATACAAGTCACAATACAATGACCCCTTAAATTTGAGAGTTGGACTATGAGAACCTTGAAAATAAATGCAAAACTAGAAGACTCGTTGCTTTGATCTATAAAATAATAGAACATAAGGGAAGAAGAATCAAACCCGTTATCTTTCCAGGTTTTGCTGGCAGAAAAGTGACACCTTTCAAACACAGCCTGTAAAGCAAAGTGACAATTGGCATTGGAGTTTCCTCACCTTGTGAAGGTCTCTAAGATCATAAATCTGCTGTACCAACTTGCTGATTGATTCATCAGTGAAGGAAGGTTCTCAATTTCTGCATGCCAAACTGCTGCACTCTGATGATAAGAAAACAGGGAAAAGAAAATAACTGAGCCAATGTGCAAACTCAGAAAGCTCAGATAAAAAGAGAGAAAGTCCAGGGGCAAAAGGCGCCACAACAACATTAAGCACTGCAGATGAGTCATTAACAAGCTCCTAAATGCAATACCTTAGTTCTTTATCAGTCTTTAAGAACATACCCAAAAAAACACAGAAGAAGCAGAGGGTCAGAGTCCCCTTGCAAGGCTTCCCGTCAGCTACTAAAGCAGGTCAACAAAAATGCTCGAAGAGCCAAAAATGATTCACTTACCATATATATGGGATCAATCAGTAAATTTCCAGTGCAAAAACGCATAAGCGAATTGCTAATACAAACCAAACCGATCAAACCAAAACATATTTCAGTTTATTGGGTTTTTTAATTCAGTAAATTCGTTTGTAAAACGAATCTCAAATGTTAATATCAATATATATCGTATCATCCATTAATTGCGCACAAGTAATACACTAAGCAACAAAAAAACCATACATTTGATCATTAAATTACAATATAAATAGTTGATAGTCTGATAATAGGCATTTGACTTACTGTTCGCAAAGCTGGTGAATGGATGTAAGTAGCCTTTGATTTGATCACTGTAATTCAAATTATTTTCTACCTGATCTTAACTATCTATTAATTGATCAACTTTGCATTGATTTCATGGTAGAAACTAGTGAACATTGATGAGTGCAGGCAATTAAAATGTTTAAACCATCCACCTCTCCTTGTTTGTCCCCAATTGATGTGTAATCTAATATTCAGTTTAGACTTTAGATCCTGTGTCATACATCCAGTACATTAAAAAAAGAAAACAAAAACCTTATACAAGGTAGTGCCAATGGCTTTGATGTATCTAAAGCAAAGAAGATTTTATTTACCTCGTCCAAATGAAATACAATGAAGTGGAATTAAATGTTCGAAGACGTTTTAAGTGGAAAAACGATCAAAACTTATACAAGATACACAAGAATGCTCAGAGTAACTACTAATCCGAGACCACTCCAGTCTACTCATCCGTCGGTGCCAAAATATACATACAAACCTTTGTGTGAAGATACACAAATAAAAGTACTAGTTATAGTAGGTTGGCAGCATATATAAAATCACAAGCGGAACAGCATATTGATCCTCATTTATGGAACTGTCCAGCGTTATCAGTATCCTGCAAAACCAATGCAGGCATTGGGCCTTAATTTGATCACAATTATTCTAAAAAAAATTTGCATGTCATATAGAAAAAAATTATAATCCATTTTATTTTCTCCACAGGGAATCAACTCTCAACCCATTAGTGTTTGAGACGACTTCAACATCAATGAGCTACAAGCTCATTGGTCATATAGGAAAATTTCACTAACCTGAAATAGATCAAATAATATCCTGCTTTGCGGTGGCTCAAATTAACTAACTGTATCCTTTCCGGACTCATTCTCCCATTTTGCATTATCCTGAACAAAGAAAAAAGAAAGCAATCTGAGCATTCAAAAGTAAGATAAACTTGACATAACTTGATGAACAGTCGTTTGTGCTTGCAATTCATGAGATTTAACTTGATCCTTTAAACATTCCTGTAGCATTTATAAAATTTAGTTTTTCATCACCTAAACATAAATGTCCAGATTTTGATTCATAAACCTGAATTTCATTTCTATTAATCAATCATATCTTTCACGACACAACACATTCAAGAATTCAATCATCAAATTGCTAACAAGTGTTAACCATTTCAGTCATCTGCATGCAAAGTACTGTTCTTGAGTTTATTCACAAAAAAGAATATAGAACACAGCAAGGCAATTTACAGTCGAAAGGCTTAAAATGAAAAGCAATAGAAGTACCAAAGAAATTTTCTTACTCAGCGAGCATTGTTGAGCTTCCAATTGACTTGGAATCCATTCTTGATTTTACACCTTAAGAACACAGCTCTTCAACCTACAGCAACACCAGAGAAGGAATAAAAAGACCTGGGAGAAGAGGAGACTTCAATATAATCTGCAAACACTGATTACAACTAGGAACTAGGGAAAAATGTCTTAAGAGAGGATCTAGAGGCTGCGGTCTGCTTACAATTTTTTATCAAATCAGACATCTGTAAGGTCATTCATTTCCTCCTCGTTTACAACCAGGAAGCAACTTCTTGAAAAATGATGCCTAAACAGCCAACAGAAGAGGGAACAGGTTATATGAAGATTGACCAAACAAATTGGTGTAACTCCAATAGTAAAACAAATCATTGTTGTTACGCAGAAGCGGAAGGAACGATTAAGCCAACATCATTAAGAGAAACACAGATTTCTTTTCATGCAAGAAATAATTCATTACAAACTCCAATAGTAGCAGGGAAGAGAGAATTTACTGAAATGTTCATCATCTAAAAAACTGGTAAAAACAGAATATGAATTTCAGAATTAATCAAATGTAACTTATATGCCCGAGAAGGGATGATTTTCATGAGACATGACTCACCTCTCAATATGATATCTCTGGACTTGTTCACAATTTCAGGTGAGCAATTTTGGTCCAGTCAGCTCCACCATCCTTGCCAAATCTTTCATTCAGATGGGGACATCACCAAATCTCTAATCTTGCTAAATTGGACATCACTCTATCCTCAAGCCTTTAAGAGAGGAGAGCTTTTCAATATTTTGAATGGACTCCATATTGTCCTTAGATACTTCTAATATTTAAGCAATGATAGTCTATGAAATGCATCTGATGATAAACTAACACAACCAGAGATCCTGAGACGCTCAAGAGAGGTTAAGTCCATTGGAAGAGATATCAAGCTAGGACCCCTACAAATCTCCATCTTTTTAAGAGATTTTAGGTCTTGTAGGCTTGAAATGGACACCAAATTTCCACATCTCATTATTTTTAAATGTTCAAGAAGAGTGAGTTTTTGGAATTCGTTTGATAAATATTGCATGTCACAACAACCATCAATAGTCAATCTCACAAGTGATGAGAGATGGCTCAAAGGGATGCTTGCTAAACAGGGACGATCAGAAATGTGTAAGTTTTCTAGTGCAGGAAACACCTCCAGGGATCCTTCAATTCCTGCTGGTGCCACCCATTCAACTACACTCACCATATTGCTTATAGACAATTCTTCCAATGATGGAAACAACGTCACATATCTGTTACTTTCTCCATAAAACTCACTGCCTATGCATATGACTTTATCCATCTTAGATATCTTAAGAATTTTAAGATGAGGAAAATGGCCCAGGGTTGGCATTATCTGACACTTCTTGCAATTCAACAAACTCAGCTTCACTAGTTCATTCAATGAACATAAAGAATCACTGATTTCCATAGACATCCATTTTGGAAATCGCTTACCCGGATAACACTCAATTGTCAAGCTCTGTATGCTCGGGGAAGGTTGCAAACCTTCTAACACATCTTCGTGGTTACGTTTGTTGAAAGAGGGAGACCCTTCTCTGCCGTCGCCGTCGTCATCATCATCATTTTGCCACATCAATCTCAATTTGGATAGTTTCTTCTCCTTCAAGTTTGCTTTCTTTGCTTCTTCTCCATCGCTCACGTGCTTTAGGTTAGAAATCCGTAATTCACCTCTTAATTTAGTTAACCCTCCTAGTTCCTGGATTCTGCAACCTTCTTCTAGTCCCACAACAAATAACGGCAACGTACGAAGACTTGTCAAGCATCCCAGTCACGACCCAAAATCGGGTTGTGATTGGCATACGAGACGAAGCCTCTGAAACCTAACACATCTGTACAAGATTAAGGGTACAGAACTAATATATAAATATAGTTTATTAGTAAAATTAAAATTATTTTAATAGAATAAGTTTTTTAAAAATATCTCGAATCTTCGTCACGATCCAAAATTGAGTTGTGACAAACATACAAGGCGATTATGAAAGCTCAGTTTATCTCACACAAATTTCAGAGTAGAGACTTGATACCCAAATATAGTTTATTAGTCAAATTAAAACTGTTTTAATAGAATAAATTTTTAAAATAATATTTTGAATATTAATAACGTAAAATTATTAAATAAATAAATATAATAAATATAACAATTTAAAACATTTCAAATTCAAATATAAATCATAACCCACTATTCGGTATGTAGAGTATCTAACAAAACTAAAAGTCGAGCTCGAATAATAAGGCACTCACTACTGACAAAACTCCTCACTGGACGCAGAAGATCAACAATTGATTCAAAATACCTGAAAGAAGAAGTAAAGAGAGAACATAGAAAATAAAAGGGGTCAAACTCACGAGGGACAACACTTCAGACCGCTCCATATGTGTCTCACAAAGACTGTTTTGAAAACAGTTTCAAAATACGTCGCATACAGATATAAGTGTACGTACATATACATATTATATACTGAATAATATTATTTTCAAAAACCATTTCGAAATTTTAGCAAATAAGGCATACAACAGACAAGGTATAGATATATAAAAAAATATACTTTTCCAAATAACATATTCAATTTTCAAAATATAAAATAACAAAACTATTTTCTTTCAAAAGTTTTACCAAAACTTGTCTTCATTTCTTCAAAATAGTATCAAACAGAAAATTTTCAAATTTATTTTCAGACAAAATATTTACAGATAGAGATTTTCAAAATATTTTCAGACAAAAATATTTTCAGACAGAGATCATTTTCAGACGAAAATATTTCCAGACATAAATTATTTTCAGACAAAAATATTTTCAGACAGAAATCCAACTCAATGGGACCAGATATAGACAGATACTAGAAGTGTGGCAGAGCCACCCAACAAATCAGACAAAGTATGTGGTCTGACCGTACTCACGGCTACCATTTAACCCTGGTACCTAGGGTCTTGACAGGACATTGGTGTACCAAAGGTTATGCTACCTCGTAGCTAAGTGTCTCATATCGTTATGTTTTTACCGAAAATATAGCGAAGTACAAAAACTATCTCAAGCTTCCAGACAAAATATTTATCTCAAAAATATTTCAAAGCACTGAAATATATTTATTCTTTTCAGATCAGAACAGAATATCAGTTTAGAAAATATTCTTAAATCCAGAAAGAATATTTTCTACAAAGAGTTTCTGAAATCCTTACAAAATATTTATTTCCAAAATTTAAACAAATATTACACCATAATATTTATTTTCAAACACCTTTAAAATTTTCAGAGTAAAAATCCATTTTCATACAAAGATTTCATACATACAGATTTTAGAATTCCTATCTTTTAATTATACAAGATTCCATACAAAGAGTCAGACACAAAAAAAACAATATAATTTAAAAGACACAGCCTGTGTGTCTGAAGCTGTCATCCACCCACATGGACATCGAACTAATAATCTAGTCGCAGTCCACTTGTAAAGGATTGGTCGCCTCGAAAACTGAACATAACTGATAACAAAGACAGATTACAAAGAAGTCAAACACTGTACCGTGACAAATACAAAATATGAATGCAATACAATGCATGACCCAACCAGAGCCATCATCAGAAATCTTATTATAACCGATAACCTATCGCTCTTAGAGCGGAACAATATTCTCAAAACACCAAAATCCAAATCAATCATACCTAATGTTTCCAGCCACACAAACCAACTCTAAACAACCTCAGAGACTCAAATCTATAATTGGTTTCACCAAACAAACTCAAAATCATCACGAATTTTCCTCCAAAAATTCGGATTTCCCTAACCCAAAGGAATGAATCATAAATTCACAACATTCAACTCAAATCTATGTATTTCCAACTCCAATATACCAAAATCTAACAAAAACAACTTCAGATCTAAGAGGAAAATCATCAAAACCCGAAACTCTAACTCAAGAACAAACCCATTTCGTTCAGACTCAAAATTCTCCAAAACCGAAGTTAGATCCTTACATTTTGGACCTTTAACAACTGAAATCAACCATCAAACAACTCTCATTACAATAGAAATCAACAGATCTAACCCATACCACAAAAACGGCTACAAACCCTAAATAAGAAAATCATGGACATAAATGAAGAAAGAAGGGATTAGAGATGAGTTCTTAGCCCAAGATTCGGAGTAAAAACACTAAGGAACCAAGAGAAATGGAGAGGGACGGATTTCAGAGAGGTAGGATGAGTCTTAGTGTGAAAATGTCGAACAATGGCTGGCGAGGGGTATTTATAGACTCGTCTCGTCCAAACGCAGTGTTTCACACATTTTCAGTGTTTCTAGGCACATCAACGTGCATTGCACGTCATCTACGCACGTTGAAGACGTTCAACGTGCCTGGATGCTTACACAGCGCACGTAGACGGTGCTTAGTAACTATTGGCTCAAACCCAGGTCAACTTCTACGTGCACAGACTCCTCTACAGCGCACGTAGGCGACTTGAAATCTCCACGGGTTGTTCTCAAACGAAGAACAATGTGCCTAATACGTGTACAAGGCACATAGACAACCTCAATTGCTCATGGTTTACGCCCAGACGACGTTCAATGTGCGTAGAACCACTCCAATGCACACAGAAGGCCTTATGCAAGTTCATGATCCATCTCAACGATGATCTACGCACACAAAAACCCTACAACGCGCGTTTCTAAGCTCTAACTCACCTTAACACGCGCAAAACAGCATCCCAAACTTAAAATCATAATTCTCATTGTCGTTGGGACTTAGCAATACCCAAACTTCTATAGATAACCCTCTTAAACATTCTCAAACAACTCTAAATACCCAAACATCACCTAAATCATTTGAGGTTCAAATTGGGATTGAACTGAGATTATTCAAAATCAAGTGACGTTCCACCAGAGACCTTGTCAAACTTGGTCGGAATGCTACAGAGAATTGATTGGAAATGGACGGGGTATTACAATCCCACTTTGAAGGCATCATAATCATAAAGTTAAAGTGAATATGCCTTAAGCTAACCAGATTGTTGATGTTTTTAGGGAGCTCTCTAAGACTCATACAGAATAATAATCTGAGAGTCTGCAGATTATAAAGCTTGGTGATGGACTCGGGTAACCCTTTTATCCAGATATTCTTAGAGATGTCAAGATACCTTAAATGCTTCAACCTTCCGATTTCGGCTGGTAGCTCATAAAGGTTCGCATCAGACATGTCTAAAGACCGCAAGCTTTTGAAGTTAGGCAACATATGAAAGACATCAACATTGGAGAGCGGAGAACGGAAATGTCTTGCCCTTTCTCTAACCAACTCCAATTTTGGACCTCCTTCAACATTGGAGAACAAACTCAGTCGCCTACCATCAGCTGTGATAGAAATGCAACTCGAACCATCATTTGGTTCTAAAAGTTCAGTGTTGGAAACAGACAATGCAAGATCAGGTAAAAGATCATGCATCTTACATCCAATAATGTTACCATACATATCCACTTTAACATCTTGGAAAAAGGAATTGGCAAGAAAGTTATTGAAATATTCATCACCAACATCCTCCATTGATCTTACGCTTGTAGCTGCATTTGTTGATGTTGCTGCATAAAGAAAGCGTTCAGCCATCCAATGCTGAATTAATTTTTCTTTTACGAATACACAATCTTTAGGAAAAAGTGAACAATATGCAAAACACGGCTTTAGAGGTGGATGTAGATGATCAAAACTCAATCTCAGTATTGGTAAGATCTCATTATCTTTCCCTATTGCTTTCCATATACTACTATTTTGTATTGACAACCATTCTTCTTTCTTCCTTTTAGAACACAATAGTCCCCCTAAAATCTTTGCAGCCAATGGCACCCCTCCACATTTTTTTGCGATTTCAATGCCGATAGTTTGCAATTCTCTTGGTATTGATTCTCCGGCCTTTCCAATCACTTTTTCTTTAATGATGAACCAACATTCCTCATCTTGTAGTTGTGTCAATTCCAGCACATGGTGTGGTCTAATGTCTATTATATTTACAACGCTTCTGCTCCTTGTCGTAACAATTATAAAATTGCCATTGCTTCTGCAAATGTTTTGCAAACGCTGCTTCAAACTATCACATTTTTTAGGATTTTCATTCCATAC
The DNA here is from genome assembly GCA_948243855.1 of Flueggea neowawraea. Lineage (NCBI taxonomy): Eukaryota > Viridiplantae > Streptophyta > Magnoliopsida > Malpighiales > Phyllanthaceae > Flueggea > Flueggea neowawraea. Next base: position 5,310 of record CAODLS010565656.1, on the reverse strand, counting down.
GTCATCAAGCACGAGAAGTAATCTTTTATTTTCCAACCTCTTTTGGAGATGTTGAAGTATGGCATCAATATTGCTCAATCCACCCGTGCTTTTGTCCAGAGTTTCCAGCATGCCTCTTAAAATTATCTTATCATCAAAAGTATCAGAAACACACACCCATATTGTCTCATAAAAAAGATTCTTCTTTCTCACTTCCTCAAGTGCCAATTTGGTTAAAGTTGTCTTTCCAATTCCTCCAATTCCAACTACAGAAATAATAGTAAGAAGTGGTGGATTCGATGAGCTTACCTGCAACATGTTGATGATTGCTTCCACCTCGCTTGTTCTTCCTATCATTGATTCTGATGTATCGATAAAAGAGTCAGTCACTCGATTTAGCTTGTTACTCAGAACAATTCCACGATCTAGATTAGCTATGCCCCTTAGTGCAAGTTCGCTTATGGCTTGCTTTTTAATTTCAGCCAAGGACTCATTAATCTTCTTCACTTTTTGGGTCATTTTCAAACGGAATAAAATGGGGTTCTTGCTAGTAAGAAAGTTACAAACTCTCGGCTTCAGTTGGTGTTGAATCTCAAATTTGCGGCGGAGAATTTCATAGGAGAACTCGTCTCAGCAGAATAAATCACGTCTTGGAGCTTAAGCAGCCAAGCCTTGACGCGATCATAAGCTGCTTGCTTGTCCTCAGAATCTTGCAACACAGCTTGAATCCGCTTTGTTGTCTCACTCAGCTTCTGTAGATCACTCTTCAGTCCCCAAGATCGAGTAATATCGTCAATAGCAATAGAACCCACCTTATTCAAGATTTCCTTCACAGCAAATGCAAGCAAGAACTCAGCCATGTGTGCCTTAGCTTTTTTTTTCAGGAGTAAGAGGAATTTAGTAAGATTGTTAAAAAACAAGAAGTTAGTAGTTTCATGGCTGAATGAAGAATTAAGCCATCTGTACTAAGTCAAAGTGATGGCTTGTATTTTCCAATATTAATAGCCAAAGTCGCAATGAAGATGAAAGTTTGAATTGAAATATGATGCCGGGCCATTGCAACTTTCAATTTGCTACCGCACACGTCTTAGTCCTCTTTCTTGTTTTATAGTTTATCAAAGATCAGATCAAGATTCAGTGACTAGCGTGTCTCTATGTACAGTGGGACTACACTACAGTTGGTTCCTTAGTTAAGGATTGAACAGTGTTTATTTTTTTTTATGAAATAAACACACCCCTGCCCTTCCTAACAGTTTCTCTAAAACCAAAAACTTGGCCAAGGTTTCTCCAGCATCAAGAAGTTGAATGAACACGTACAAAACCAGAAATTACTTCCGCATTAACGTTCAACTTTCCCACTCAAGGCTTATAATGCAAACATTAATTACTTAGTCCAGAAAAAAATATTGTAAATAAGGATATAGAGGATGCATATTGCTTACCATTTTCATTAAATCAGACCACATATAGAAGAACACTTACTCCTCCTTTACAACTTCGAAGCAACTTCCTGGGAGAAAACTGACGATCATGCCTAACCAGATGTGAGAACAGCTTACCTGAATATTGACGAAAAGATAACAATTAGTGTAGCAAGCGATCGTACAAGTGGAAAAAACAAAAATCTGTATAGAACTTCAGATCATTGTAATAACTTAGCTAACCGAAGTTACTCAGTTCAGGTTTTGAAGATGATTTAATCACAAACTTCAATAGCTCCAAAAACTCTATGCAGACATACAATAACCAGGGGAGGAGGTAGGGCAATTAGGCAGGGCAAAACTAGAATGTTAAGTATATGTTTAGTTTAGAAAACAGTTTTAGGAGCGATTATTCTTCGCATGCTAATAGTCAAAGAAAGAATGTCATGTTGAGGTGGGACTAGCTGCTGCTGCTGCTGCTTCTTCTTCTATCTGCATGTGTTTCTCGACTTCCCTGACAAATTTTCACTTAATAATTATATTTAGCTTTGATTACTTCAATTCAATTAAGATTTGATGTTTTAACTTTTTTCCTATGTTAAACGAACCCTTATCGCCCTAACGAAAATATTGCCTTAATTAGGCAGCATCTACATGTGGCCTGATCAACGTTAGATGCAATGCTTTTCAAGAAAAATAGGCATTTTCTCTCACTTGGACAAAAAGATTTTGTTCACTTCATCCAAAATGAAATACAATAAAACGCAATCAAATGTTCAAAGACAATGAGTGGAAGAATAAACAAAATTTGCAAGCTGCACAACACTGCTTTACGGTATATCCGAGACCACTATTCAGTCTACCCGTCGTGCCAGAACATATACAACCCATGTGCAGAAGCCTGAACTTAAACTATGCATCAAATGGCGTTCGCAAATTTCGAGCCGAACTTATATGGGAAAAGCATATCCTCTGAGATATTTGGAGTCCACGCCGGATTCACGCACCAACGCTGTCCTCCCTGTTCTTGCCACCTGTGGAATTAAAAACAGACATCATAAGAACATGATGAAATCACGGTAGCAACTACGTTAATTCTAACTGTTAACTAGTAATGTTTCTTCAACAAGAGTATAAAGCTACTGCTTATTGTAAGTTATAGCTTATAGGCTCATTTACATCCAACAAAAACCAATACCACCGGCAGTTAAAATGAAGCTCATATGGGATGCCGGAGACATTGACTGGCGCAAGGCCGAATACAGCATTAAGTGCAAGACCAAATGTCAATCCAAGTTAGAAGTTAAATTAGCGAAACTACCTCACAAATGCCATACGGCTCTAATAATCTCTGGAGAGCAACCATCTTGTCCAAATCTCCAGTTAGCTGAAAGATATGGTAAAGTGAATTCATCATCATTGATATTTTTGCTTCAAAATGACAAGAAAATAATATGAGCAACACAAAGAAGAATGGATAATACAGAATTATGACAGTTTAAAGGGAGCAGAAGCAATATAATATTTACTGGGACCTAACAGCTAAACATGGTCCCCTATAAGCTATCATAGATTTACAGAAAGGTCAATTACCTCAAGTGTTACTGTGTGATCAGACACATCAACTGCTTTTGCTCTAAAAATGCCGGCAATATCAAGAACATCACGGCGAGCAGCAGCATTCGCAGCAATCTTTATCAACATCAGTTCACGTTCGGCAAATGGCAAGTGGGTAAGATCCCGAACCTAAAGGATTCACCAAATATCAATGGAATCACCAAACATACAAGTCAGCACAGTGATGCCTTAACTTTGACCACAAAGGACCTTCAAAATAAAGGTCTATCTAAAAGACTTGATTGCTTTGCTCTTACTGATGTATAAAATAACACAAGGAAAGAAGAATCAGACCCGTTATACTACCAGATTTTGCTGCCAGATCAGTAATACAAAAAATAAAATGCAAAATGTTTTTTTGACCATGAATTCAAAATCGATAGTTGAGTGGTTGTACAATGATTCTTTTCCCCATCCAAAAGTTCAGTCACACTTCTTACCTATAAGAAAGTTACCCACGTAAAATATGGTTTGAAACCTTAAAAAAATGACCCCTCTAGAGCAAACTGACACCAATTTTAACATTGGATTTTACTCACCTCGTGGAGGTCTATTAGCTTATAAAGCTGCTGCACCAACTTGCAAATTGATTCATCAGTACCAGGCACAACTGTTGTTATGCGAGAAAGGCCCTCAGTTTCTGCATGCCCCACTGCCAAACTCTGATAAGAAATAAAAAAAACTAAGCTGATGCGCAAACTCAAAGAGCTCAGAGAAAAAAGAGAGTCCAAACACACCTGAATGTTATAGCCCCTTCGAGCAAAAACCCCCGTAACAACATTAAGAACTCCAGGAGAGTCGTTCACAAGCATGGATAAAGTGTGAGATCGAAGTCCAGTGGTCTACAAGATATTCAATTAACAGCACACTAATGGTTACCATTTTGGTGCCACTAAATTGAGTTAAATTGCACAACTTTGCCAGCTTAAAAAGAGAAGATAATTGTAAGAAGCAGCAGAATAATTTTACTAAGAGAATATGATTTCTTACATCTTCCTCATTGAGAACGCCCCAATGAGCATCGAGAACTTGATTGAACACAAATCCATCCGATGTCTCCACTGGATAAACATCTCCCTTTGTTAACAAAAACCAACCATGTTCAATCCACAGTTCTTCGCAGAAATTATAAGAAACAAAGGAATTAACTAGACTGAGCATTAAACAGCTCAATGCAATAGACCAGAGATTATTTGCAGGTTAACATTCCAATTTTTCACTCATGGCTCCTAATGCAATACCATTTGGTTGCAGCATGATCTGAAAAAAGTGTACATTGTAGTACTGCTTTAGGTTGGCATACTAGAGTATCATACTTAACCCAACAAAAGCTGGAGGATATGAGGAACAACAGAGGTTAATTTTGAGTAAAATACACAAGGCAACAACAAGAAGAAGAAATGTCCTTGTAGCCAGAAGAAAAAAATGACTTTTTATCAATGTTAATAATAGAGAGCCAAAACAATGAAGTATCTACCTCAAACTGCCAATATGGTAATTCACAAAAAGAAATACTAGTAAAATAGTTAATGCTTCTTGTTCTCAGTACTTCATAGTTGCACAGGATTGTAAATCAGCATAATGATAATATGGTATCCATTCACACATTTTCGAGAGGATAAAGTAACAATCCATTAGCTAACACATGTAAACAATCAAATTCTTTTCTATGAAACTTAAAACGGAATTAGAAGAGGATGAAACAAAAAAGGCAATCTTTATGCAGTGAGATGGACGAAGAATTCTTTTTCAACAAGATGTCAAGATCAAGTTAGATTAAACTTGCAATTTGCTTAGTACAACACCATAAGACCAGCCCTTTTTAATATTTACTGCATGAAATCACAGAAAAAAGTGAAAAAAAACAAATTAGATACCTCTACAGACGTATCAGCTTCACTGACAATAGCCCTATCTTTAGCTGCCAATAAAGCATCTGTAGTAGCTTTTTCTTCAAGATCAGGATAGGAAGAAGCTGAGAACCGCCAAAATGGAGCAGATTCACCCATTTTTTCCCTTCTCAATGCAATCTGTTTGGCACCAATAGCAATGATATCAAATACTCGCAATGAACATTCATGCAACATACACCACTATCAAAACAAATGATAGAAAAGAATATCCAGAAAACTACCTTTCCCGTTCTAGCAATCTCTCTGATTCCAAACTTGCTAAAGTTTCTCTGAACCGCAACCATTTTCCCTGGATCTCCAGTTACCTAAATCATTCAAATAATATTTATGTTGATTTCATCCAGCAAGCTCAAAGAGGAGGATGTATAAAAGTACAGCTA
>CAODLS010565604.1:0-15656 GCA_948243855.1 Flueggea neowawraea | reverse complement strand
AAGTCAGAATCCTCAAATTCCTTTCCAAACTCCCAAAAATCACGAATTTAGCCTAATTTCTTAAAATTACAAATATGCCTCCAACTTCTCCAAAATTAAAAATCTAACCCTTGACTTTTCAAAATTACAAATCTAGACTCCTAATTTTCAGAAATTACAAATCTAGAGTCAACTTTTTAGAAATTTACAAAACGATTGGAAACCATAAGTTTATTCTCAAAATTACCAAACTCTCGATTCGACAAAAAATATCGAAACCAATCATGTGTCCTAACTCTAATTGATTCCCTGAACATGTATCCAACCTCAGATTCCACAAATAAACTCCAAATCGTCCTAAAAATCATCAAACCCAAACCTAACCCTAGGTCCACCAAAAATTCATCAAATCTTTCGATTCAACGCTTGAATCATGTTTATCTAAGTCCTATCTAACATGATCTAGCATCATCTAACATCCATTCATCAAGAAACATCTGAAAATTGAAACCCATTTCATTTTCGGCCTAAAATGCATTTTCATGAATCAATGCATGAAAATGAGTTAGAAATGAAGAAAGGATGTTGATCTTACCTCAGATGATCTTAAGGAATGATGGGTGACCAACGAGAGAGAGACCCAGACGAGATTGAGAGAGTTTTGAGTGAAAATGGCGAAAAAATGACGAAGAGGGTCGGGTTTGGGGTTTAAAAAGACGGGTTGATCAAAACGCACAGTTTCAAAGAAATAACAAAGCAAAGTACGTCATTCCCATGCTCAACGTACGTTATTATCATCCACAACGTGCGTCGTACACCATCAACGTACGTTGTGATGCATACAGTAACCACAGATCTGGAACAAACACAATACAACGTACTTTGTTCATGCCAACGTATGTTGATCATCCTTGCACCCCAAATAATGTACGTCGTAGCTACCCAATGTACGTTATGCTCCTTGTCCAGATAACGTACGTCTTGCTTGTCTAGACAACGTGCATTGTTCACTACTCCAGCCACATACTCGACGTTTCACGCTTCTAAACGCGTCGGACCTCCCTCGGGGTTCTATAACACTTAACCTTCAGAAATTACATTATAATTCATCATCAAACATCAAATCATCCTCCAAATCATCAATTATTTTTTAACACACTCTTAAATATCCTCAAACATCTTCAAACACCCAACATCACTTAAATCATTCGAGGTTCAAATGACGTTCCACCAGAGACCTTGTCAGAATTTGGTCGAAATGCTACAGGGAATTGATCGGAACAGACGGGTATTACAGAGACCAACTCAATCCAAATCAAATCAAATGGAGTTTTTGGTTTAGATATTGCACATCTAATATAATGTTGGAATTAAAAGGAGACCCAACCTTTGGATCTTATCGACAATGAGGTGACACTCAAAGCGTTCGACTCCAAGCACGAAAGCTCCCTTGCGAATAGAGTCCACAACCTTCATGTTCATAAGGGACCTACCGCTCTGAAGTTGTCGTAGTCACTGCAACTTGCTAATTTCTCACACCGGATTCATCGTGTTCGTGCCCACTTGCCATTAATACCATCTCTCATCAATCGCCACATTGCGTGATTCATGTGTCCTCGACATTTAATTTTCGGATTCCCCTTTGTTAGATGTGGCTGCCTTTGTTTTGGTTTAGACAAAGGGAAAACAATTCTCACACCGGCTTCATGTGTCCATGCATAGTTCAATTTTCAGAAAAGAAGAAAAAAATTAATGGGAAATTTTGCAGCATGCGCTATTTCGTGATTCACGAATCTTTGTTTTTTTAAAAAAATAAAAAAGGATTGGTGATAGTTTCACTTCCCTTGAACCAGGTCTTGGAATGTTAGCTCATTGGAAGATTAGATTTAAGCTCTCGTATGGGAGACTTAGGAACTTCATGATTGTAATTCATGGATCTTCGAGTTTTTTAGTGATGGATGATGGATTTTGTAGAATTATATTGACTTAATACATAATTTCTTTATCGTAGAATTACGAACTTAGGTCTTTGAGATATATATTTCAAAACACTTATGATCGTAAGTTATATTTGTAATTTTTTTCCCTCTTGGAGACTGAGAAAATTGGATTAAACAATGCAAAGAGAGACAAAAACAAAAACATAGATGCACGCAAAGATAGATAGTTGCAGGGAGAAATAAACAGCATTTAAGGGGAAAGAGATAGTAAAGAGAGAAAGAAAAGAACAATATTAACTGTAGAAAATTCTACTATGAAAAATGAAAACTCAAACACTGAATAATAATTACATGTTAACTCTTTAAAACAATGTTGAATTTTTATTAGCAAAAAGGATAAAAATAGCTACAAATTAAATATTGTTTGTGGTGAACATCATGCATTTTTAAATACGAGGAGTGAATATTCGATCTCGTTATTGTACAGACGCAAGCAATATATAAGGCACTTTGTATCTATTTCAACTTCATTCTTCAAACATAAGTTTTGATTGATCATTAGCTTAAGTTATCTTTTATATAATCTATCTAAGTGGCAATTTTATTACAAAAGGATCGTTTAATTAGTTTTAAGACGACTGAGTTTGATGATAATATTACTGTATAGATTGCTAATGTAACATCATTTAAGTAACAAACTATCATTTAATATAGTTTGTTAAGAAATTTTAAAAATTATTATATAATTTTTTTAATCTTATAACGAATTAAAAATGATCAATCATAAAAAAAAAAACCAAATCTAACTACAAGATAGTGTAAAATTACCAAATTACATAAATTATGGACTAATTAAATTTGTCTGTAATTACTGACAGATTACTTATGGTAAAAGACCAATTATCAACATTTGTTGGTACATTAGTCTCTATCCGTCACAAATATAGTAAGAAATATTCCGCCATATATTTTTGGTACATAGAGTGGTCATCTATCTCGGGAATTAGAACGTTAACAATTTCTCTTGTCACAAAAAGTACCTTTTTTGGTAATTGAACCCCATAATCTCTTGACAAATAGTCTTTTATAGTCAACATATTAATTATTGAATCAAAAACTTGTCGTTTCTGCCATATATTTTACCGACGGGTTTAATCATAAGAGAGGACAATACTTTCCAAATTTTATTAATAGTCTCATTTTATGGTAGAAGAATACTATGATTACAAAATGTGACCCTAAAACTCAAGACACAATGCAAGTTCTTATTAAATCTTCTTCTCAACTATTGTTTCCTTCCAATGCATCACACAAGCAAAATCATAATAAACAATTAATTACCTTTTCATATTGAATTGTACTTATCGCCCTTCATTGTACGGTCATAATCGGTGGCCATGCACCATCAGAATAAAGCCAACAACAACATTGTGATCGATAATCAAATGTAGTTTTATACTCTTTTATTCACCACTTTTATCACTGAAAATAAATTGCTACTATTAAAGGAAAAAAGAAAAGAAATGGAACCCACCGAAATAATTTACAATTACTATAAAAAATTGATGGATATCTGTTCCTTGAATATGAGTGGGCAAAGTATCAGAAATGCCACATGTAACCACACCATTGGTTAAAGCAAAAGAAGATCATATTCCAAGTAGGGCATACCTTCATTATCCAGCCAGCCAAACACGTCTGTAGTCAAATAGAGGATTGATGACATGGGATGATATTGACCAAAACTTTATGACTATGACGCGGGAGAAATCCTCTCCACTTGTTCTAGTGGCAGAGACAGAACACGGGTCCCAACTCATTGACCCATTCAATAATGTTGCTATAGATTCAAGACTTTATCGTAATAATCCAATAATGAGAATACGTTGGGGTTAATGGTTTTGTTACTAAGTGACAATTGCGACGTGTTTGGCATGGATGTGAATTGGATTGCCAATTTTATCCTCGAGCCATTTCTATAAAGAGTGTTAGGGAGCCGAATTGGGGATAAAAACAAGTTCTGTTCTGGTTTTTTATTGCAAAGTGGTCCATGATACACGAGGTTTGCACCAGAAAGAAGAAACTTTTTGGCCACTGTTGGGTAGGCATAAATTACCTATTACTACTTGAGTAAAAATTAACTTTGGAATCTTCATTCCAGTTGAAAGTAGGTTGTAAATTAGCCTAGCAGCTTGTGAATGATTTATTGTCTTATTCAATAAGAGGTCGTTCATATTCAGTATGATAAATAAACAATTTAAATTTGAATAATTTTGAAAACTCGATAATTAAACGAGTAAACATTTGAAAGTTTAATTGTCCAAACTTAAAAGAAATTGTGACAACTTGAGATCGATCTCGTCAAATTTAAATGAGTTAAGCTTGAAAATAAAATATAGTTCGAGTTTAAACTTGAGAGTTTTTTTAAAAGTTAAACCTGAACACTTTAAAATTCAGTTTTATTCGATTATACTCCTAATTGAAACCATTAAAACACAAACCATAGTTAAGAGTTTAGGAAATATCTTTGATTAGTAAACATTAATACTTTCATGTATATCTTTGAGATTTCTTATAATTTGGAAAACACATTTTTGAAATTACAATTTTCCTAACCCACGAAGTCTAGGAAGTATTTGGTGACATGACGAGAGGAGAATTTGCACTCCCTTGATAAACGACGACCAAACTATACAATCATCTTAAGATTACCTTCTTGATCAGATGAGAAGTAAAACAGGAAACAAATTTTTGTACATTAAATATTGTTATAGAGACATAATTTTTTCAAAAAATTCAAATTCTTTTTTTAAGAAAAGGGCCAAGCGCTTATACGTCGACTTAATTAGGCAAAAAGAAAACGAAAACCTTTATAGTGTTGACATTCTCTTATATCAATCGTACTTCTGAAAGAAATAAACAACCGGAACATATTCGACTAAAATGGTTCATTTCACGGTTCATGAAATGAACTATTGGCTTTGGTGCATTTCACAGTTCAACCATATTTGGGGCTAGAAAAAAAATGTACGAATTATATTGTTATGGTTGCAAAACGATAATGTTTAATTTTTTTTAATAATCCATGTTTACAACCTTTTAATCTTTTTGTAGCAGGTTCAACTGTGTTTTTAAGTTATGATTCGAAATCAGTAGAAATGATACTAGAAGTACCTGCATTGGAACAGCACGGTTTTCTTCTGTTTCGGTTTTTAATCTTGGTCAGTTTTGGTTGGAGCCGATGTTGGTCCATTTTTCACGAGCTAATCCACCAATAGTATATTCCACAAAGCCGCCAAAAAAACTCTCATCATTTTTTTACTGCCTCCCAATTAACATATGTAATTTGTAATCCAATATTCTCCGCTCTGTGATTTAAACACAGTATAATTTTGTTCTTAAAAGGAGTTTTGATGGTTAGAAAAAATATAGTACTTTTTTTTATAAGTAAATAGCACCTTGACCGCTATCAATATCATGACATGTTGACGAGCAAAGCCAAAAATAACTTATAAATATATTATTTTAATCTACTAAAACAACTTTTAAAAATAAAATTGCACGAACTTAAAGTTCACGACAAAAAATACTACGGTAAATGAATTTGACCTACAAAAAAAACGAAGATTTTGCATATTATATTGTTTTATCGCCATATTCTTCAAAAAAATTCACCATCTCCATATATTTATTTATTAAAAAGCAACATATTTAAAAAATTCTCATAATTTGTCAATAAATCTTAATTAATATATGTTCTTTAATACATAGTCCACTTCTGCAATTGCTCAAAATTTGTTCTTTGGGGAAAGCACCAACGTTGGTGTCTAATCCTAGCCACATATAGCTGCTCCAAAGTCCGACATCAAGAAACAAATAGCTAACAAATAGAAAAGGACAAATCACAAATGTTGAAATTCCTTGCAAGAAAAGTCCAATCCAACATTATTGCAAGTAATTGACAGGATTAAGTTAGCTGATCACAGAAACAAGTTTTGTCAAGATTCATGAACTAAAAGCCAGGGTATTATGGTCCATCAACTGAAACTAATGAACAAATCCAAAGCATGTTACATTAGTAAATTACTGTTGATAAGAGGATAAAAAAAGCGACTCCATTATCCATATAAAAATCTCTACATAACACACTAGAGATTGTATCATTCTTTATTTCCTAGGAAATACTAGTACTAGTCAAGGTTGCCCAAAAACAAATGTCCACCCCTGTTACAAGTTACAATAGGCTCTCTCTTGCCATGGAAAGAACTGGCCAATGGTACGTAACCCATTACTCAGATCATGTTATCATGCTTGCTTGTTTCTCACATTTGTTCTTGTTAATTCTTGTTTTATGTTCATCAGTCGACTTGTAATTCATTGATAATAAAATCGTTTTTAGGGCTAAGTGACTTTTTTCTTTGAGAAGTGCGAATGAAGTGACTTAACCAAAAAAGAAAATATTATTTTATGGTCTGAAACTCTTTTCAGGGTTTTCTCTCAGGAGATTCCAACTGATGTTGTTGTTAATGTTGGTGAAGCCAATTTCTCCCTTCACAAGGTCCGTATTGGGTTCTAATTTCTTCTAATTAGGATTTGCAGAGCTTTGATGGATTAAAATATATTAAGCTGAAACAGGATTAAAGAATGGATTATACTTTTTTGTGTAACAGTTCATGCTGGTAGCAAAGAGCAACTACATAAGAAAGCTAATAATGGAAACAAAAGAAACAGACCTGACAAGAATCGATCTTTCGGACATTCCAGGAGGACCTGAGATGTTCGAAAGGGCTGCGAAATTCTGCTACGGTGTTAACTTTGAGATTACAGTTCACAACGTAGCAGCACTCCAATGCGCAGCAGAGTATCTGCAGATGACAGACGTGTACTGTGACAATAACCTGGCAGGCCGCACCGAGGATTTCCTCTCTCAAGTAGCCCTCTCAAGCCTTTCCGGCGCCATTGTCGTCCTGAAATCATGCGAAGATCTTCTTCCCATGGCTGAAGACCTCAAGATCGTCCAAAGATGCGTCGATGTTATCAGCCTTAAGGTAATTGAACCTGCAACCACAGTTTTTAGAATTTGTAAATGAATTCCACAAAATTTTTTAGATAAAATATCAAATTCTTGACTTTTGTTACAGGTGTATAATGAAGCAAACTTTCCAAGCCGATCACCACCGAACTGGTGGACAGAGGAGCTATCAATCATAGACATTGAATTCTTGGGAAAGATCATTTCATCAATGAAGAAACGTGGTGCGAAACCACTTAATATAGCGAGTGCTCTGATAACATACTCAGAAAGAAACCTTCGAGACCTCGTTCGAGACCACACAGGCAACGGCACCAAGGCCTCTATAATTCCTGACGATTCAGACATAAGAACCCACCAACGCAAACTTTTACAGTCAATTGTCTCTCTATTGCCTTCGGAGAAAGCTGTTTTCCCCATTAACTTCCTTTGCTGCCTCCTCCGCTCGGCCATCTTCCTCAAAGCCTCGGCTTCTTGCAAGAGCGAGCTTGAAAAACGGATTTCAGCTATACTTGAGCACGTGACAGTAGATTATCTTTTAGTACTGTCTTTCACATATGATGGCGAGAGACTGTTCGATCTAGAGAGTGTGAGGAAGATCGTGTCGGGATTCGTGGAGAAGGAGAAGAGTATGGCTGTGTTTAGTGGTGGTGATTTTAAGGAGACATGTTCTTCGGCTATGCAGAGGGTTGCCAAGACTGTGGACGCATATCTTGGCGAGATTGCAACTTATGGAGAGCTTAGTATTTCAAAATTTAATGGAATTGCTATAATGGTGCCAAAAGCTGCCAGGAAGGTCGATGATGATCTTTACCGTGCTATTGATATCTATCTAAAGGTGAGCAACAATTTTTTCATCTTTATGGTTTTGTTTTGATAATCAAAGCTTAATTATAATGGTAAAATATGCTCTTTATTTAGGAAGGTAACATTTTGCAGGGTAAACATTTGTCAAGTTGGTTCAATATATGACTGGAATGCTTTCTGAATCAAGATATGGAATAACTACGATAAAACTGAGACACGTTCTTCATTTTTTATGCCAAACAAAAGTTGATGATTTGTATTTGTGTCATGGCAGGCTCATCCAAACCTCGATGAAATAGAGAGGGAGAAAGTATGCAGTGTAATGGACCCATTGAAGCTATCATATGAAGCTCGCCTCCACGCTTCGCAGAACAAACGTTTACCCGTCCAGATAGTACTACACGCACTTTACTATGATCAACTCAAGCTAAGGAGTAGTGCTGTCGACGAACGCAGCACACCAGACGCTGCCGCGACCAGGAATCAGCTGCAAACTGACATAAGTTTAGTCCGAGAGAACGAGGCATTGAGGGCGGAGGTAATGAAAATGAAGCTGTACATTACGGATATGCAGAAACATCAGGGGAGCTCAACCAAAAGTGCCAATGGAGGAGGTCGAAAGAGCACATTTTTCTCGTCAATGTCCAGGACACTTGGCAAGTTGAATCCTTTCAAACATGGTTCCAAAGACACTTCTCACATTGATAATAGTGTTAGTGTTGATATTACCAAGCCAAGAAGAAGAAGGTTCTCTATTTCTTAGGAGGTTACAATGTTTTGATGGATTCAAGATGTGTTACTACTTCAGTGTCGTGTTTATGCTGTTTGATCTGATCAAGTTTTAAGTTGTTGGCTGCTTTTGTTTTTGTTTTCTTTCTTTTTTCTTTTTAAAGAAAAATTGATTCTAAGTTGGTTTGATTGAATGTACTGCATATATTTCATTTGTACAGTGTTAGAATAATTGAAGACAATAATTAAGAGATTGTTGAAAAAAGCGTTGGTTAATTTTTCTGATAGATCGTTCGCTTCACGAAGGAGAGGCTCAATCATACATCCTTGAAAATCCTTGACATTGAATCCAATATCTCATTATCTTAAATGTAGATGTTAATCAATTGAGTTTGTATTATTCGCAAAAAAAAAACTTTGGTTGATAAGTCATCTAAGATAAGTTACTGGCTATATTCATGGATCTAACTGGTTTTATTTTGGGGAAATTTTTGGTCCTATTCCATCAAAATAACAAGATTGATTTATCAAAAAGGAAGGAAAATGTCAACCAGAAAAGTAGAATAAATTGCTAGTTATTTTCGTACATTGAACTTTCAAATTTGCTGTTCTTGGTCTACAAAAGGTTGCAAAAAGAAGTAAATTAGCCATAAGTCCCTGACCTTTAATACCATGCAAAATTTCGTTCCTCCCTTTTCAAAAATATGTGATTTCGTTTGTCTAGTAATTTACTTTAACGTGTCATATTAGATTTACTAACATGACACATGAACCCAGTAATTAAATTTAGGGCATGACTAATGGAACTCAATATATATATATATATATATTATATTGATATTTATTATATTAATTACTAATGATGAGTCAATTTTGTCATTTTTTTGTCTTCTTTCATTTCATTACTAATGAGTAATCTTGTCTTCTTTCATTTCATTTTTTTTTCTTATTTTCATTTCATTTACCTAAAATTACTAAGCTATTTAAGAAGAAAGCTCGCCAAAGAGGCAAATATATTAAGTAAGACCTATCTCAGCTTCATGAAACTTTTTTAGTTAACAAAACTGATTATACTAAATACAATGTAAGGTTTAAGAAAAGTTTACTTAGAGTTTATCTATAGAAATTAAAATGTTTTTTTGGCACAAACGTGTTTAATATAAATTACCATATAATAATTCATTTTATATATTAATCTATTGCCACTCAAAACTAAAAGAAGGAGGGGGAGGGGAAAAGGATTCCAAATGAATTTTTATATAAGATTATAATAAAAAAATTATCTTATGTTTTACAAAACTGATTATACTATATAAAATCTAAAGTTAAGGAAAAGTGTAATTTTAGTTTATTTTGAATTTATATGTAGATATGGGATACTTTTGGCACAAATGTCTTAAATGTAAATTGATTACAATATATACAATTGTATAATAGCTCATTTTATTTATTACTCTATTGCCCACAAAATATAACATTATAATAAACATAAATTATCTTATGTTAACGAAATTAATTATAGTATATACAATTTAAGATTTATAAAAAGTTTGCTTTTAGTTTGTTTTATATTCCTGCAGATATTATAAACTTTTGGAACAAACATTAAAAATATAAATTAGCCAACAATAATTCACTTTATATATTAATTTGTTGTCATTCGAAACTAAATGAATTTTTATATAAATATAAACACAAATCATCTTAAGTTTACAAAACTAAATATACTATATCAAATCTATGGTTCATAAAAGTTTACTTTTAGTTACTTATAAAAAAGAAAAGTTGACTTTTAAGTTTTTTTTTTGAGTTTATATGTAAACATTAGAATCTTTTGACACAAATATCGTAAACGTAAATTAGAGTATAATTATTCACTATATATATCAATTTGTTGTCATTCAAAACTGATGGGGATAAAAAAATGCAAAAGGAATTCATATATAGAATTGTCATAAACACAGATTATTTTTTATTTACCAAACTAATTATACTATAGACAAATTATCTTAATAAAACATCATCTAGTGGCCCTTCAAATTTTATAAATGCCAACAAAACCATTATGACCTGATACCTTAGCAGAAAGCTTAATTTCTATTTTATTTTCAAAATCAGAACCTTAAACACAAATCAATTAATTTAGTGTCGTCTAGTATAACAATTAAACAAAAAATAAAAAAATATCAGATCCAACAGTTGATATTGTCTCAAACATCAGCAGTAAATGGCGCAAGTCGTATTCGCAATGAGCTTACCTCCACCTCAGACAAAAAGCTATCCTTTAATTCAAATTCCTACAAAATAAATTATAAAATACTATATATATAAAGGCATTATCATGCAAAGCATTGAATCATAGAATTAATCCAAGAATTATTGAATCAGGCAATAATTCGCAACAACATAACTCCGAAGAAAATAAAACATTGTGTGCGCGTTACACTGGGCCTTTAATTTCAATTAAAGAACCAAACTTGAATTTCAAATTACGCTTTAAATGAACCAACTATGACCCAAACACCAAACAGAAAAAACACTAAAAACTAAAAATTTTTAATAATAAAAAAATACCAAACAAAGAACTAAAAAATGACCAAAATATAGTAACAATAGCTAAAAAAAAGTTCAAAAAAAGATGGACTGAAGCTTAAAAGAGAAAAAATATACACAAGAAATGACAATAGAAAAATCAATTATAAGGACCAAATATAAATAAAAATAGGTTAAATGGTTTAACAATGAAAAGAAGAAAGATATTGAGGACTGAAGGGGGGAAATAAGGAAAAAAAAGGCCAATCTACGCCACAAACTATTTTTTCTAGCTGGCCTGTCCTGGGTAATTTCCTCCCATTAACAGGACCCTCCAAGTTTCCATTAATGTGGTCCTGCGGAGTCATCGAGGACGTCGAAAAAAAAAGTGGTCCTGCGGTGGCAAAAGGCCATCCGTTTCCAAAGTTAGCAAGCAAAACTCTATTTTTCATAACCTTACCCTATGATATTTTAAACATTTAGAAAAAGAAAATGAAAAATGTAACGAAATATCAAGAGATTGCAAAACAATTTATAGAAATAGAGTACAATTTAATATCTCATCAATAAACAAAAGTACGTTAATTATTTTATAACTTAAAATAATAAATCAGTTCGGTTATATCACTTAGTAACACTCATATTGTCCAGCACTGCTCATGGGACTTACAAATTTTCGAACTAAATCAAATAATCGGTCCGAAAAAAACTTGTTGATTTGTTACTTTCCCTAAATTAAAAAACTGAAAAGTATATATATAGGTAAAAATGGTTCTTCCATGACAAGTTTAATCGAACTAGGTTCAGTGAAGATTCAAACCGTGACCATGGGTCAATTCAATTAATGAGAAGGCTAATCGACTAAGAAGAACAAATGGGCTCCTTGAATATGTAAGAGGGCCCATGTAGCTTATCTAAACAAGCTATCACCACTTAAACCTGAATTCGGGTTAGACATAATAAACACGAGTCTTTAACTCAAATGAAGTACCTTCATTTCAATTTTCAACTATGTCTACTAAACTCACAACAATAACATCTTTAGGATTTTGAATTATCTCCTATATTAGAAAAAAACCAAAAGAAAATAGCAAACACATAATGAAAAGAGGAGGACATGAGGGGCACAACGGATGCGCAAAATTGGACACTCCAATTACTTTTGACACAACTATGGAAACATTTAAAAATGTCTCAATAAGACTCCCAAAAGGGCATTTTTAGGTCTAGGAATTTTATCCTATATTCCAAAAAGTAGCGGTAGTTAGCCAACTCATAATGTAAGAAATGGATAAAACATGGATAAGAGATGTACATAAGGTAAATAGTACTAGTCAATTTGTGTTGCAGTTGCAAAAACATTTTCAGATGACATTATAGGACTTTCAACATGAGCATATTGATGAATATGATTAATCTTCTGCATTTGAAAAAATAGGGGGAAATATCTGCTCATAACATTAAAAAATGAAAAAAATTGAACGAGACAATTTAAGTAACTTTGTTACAATTGACGAAACATTTTCAAATGTTTCTAACGGACTCTCAAAAGGTACATCTTGAGAATTTTGAAGTGTCTCCTGCATTGGAAAAGGAAAGGGGAATTCAAAAATTCATAGTGTAAACAACATGAATTAAATGGACCAGGATGTGGACAACAAATACCATCAATGCAATTTTTGAAACATTTCTAATGTTGTAGTAAGGCTTTTATCAAATGTATCATAAGGACTTTGAAGTGTCTTCTGCATTCAAAAAGTAGTGGGGAGTTAGTTCAAAATTCATAAAGTGAAAAGTTGGTGGACAACAAGGGGACAAAACTAGAAAATCCAAGTGCCTTCGTGGCAACCTTTGAAACATTATACAAAGTTTCTTTAGCACTTTCAACTGGGCCGTCTTTAGAACTATAACGAGCCTTCTACATTGGAAAATAGTAAAGGTAGATCAAAATTAAAAAAGTGGAAAGTAGGTGGACAATATGTGGATGGAATTAGAAAATCCAAGTACCTTCCTAACAATCTTTGAAACATTATGCAAAGTTTCTTCAGCACTTTTAACAAGATCCTCTTCAAAACTATAACATGCCTATTGCATTGAAAAATAGTAAAGATACATTGAAACTTGAAATTCACAAAGTGCATAGGAGGTGGAAAGATGGTTGACAAAATTGGTAACTCCTATTATTATTTAGGAATAATGAGACAGTAAGGACAAATGGTGGATAAAAGGTGCATACAAGGTTAAACAAGTACCTGTGGGATGTTGTCCAAGCCAACCTTCACTCGAATCTCATTTAAAGAAGCAACCAAGATATTAAAATCTTCTGATTGTAAATCATGTCCAATCCGCAACTCCACCATAACAAAATTCTTGAACTTATTGTGCTTTTCTACTAAATCAGACAAATGTTTAGATAATGCACTCAAATCAGCAGAGGCACTTTCAAATTTAATCTCGTTATTGCCACTTGAATGCATCTCATCAACAACAACAATTGCCTGCATAGAAGCATTTGACTTTATCTTTCCCTTCGATCTCGATTTGACTAAATCACTCAAACCCAACTATTTAATTTCATCATGAATAGGTAAAATATTACACAACGGCAACTGCAACATAAAAAATTTAAAAAACGTAAACAAAAGAAACTGAAACAAAAAATGAAGGCAACATTAAACATTTTAAAAATATATAATAAAACTACGTCAGCATACTCAAAAACATTAGTCTTCAATGAACTAATAGTTGGCTGCTAAGTTGCTTTCCAATTCAAAACCTTGGAATTTTGTCATCAACTTTTGCAGCACAGAAATCACTAACATGAGTGCAACACTTGTAAAACCATACCTGAAATGGTAACGCGAAGCCATTGATTCTATAATGAAAAGTACTCCTTGAAGGTTGTTTTCTTTTTTCTAAAGCACATTCTCTCAAACGACCTTTTAAAGAGTAAATCAAACTATCAAAAGCAACCTTACCCCAAGGATAATTATTGTACAAACCATAATCTACAATGTCAAAGTCCAATTGATTCAACAACTTTTTCTTATTCGAGCTCAATATAAAATAGTGAATAAAAAACAGGACAATAAGCTTCAAAGCATATTCATCAGACCTCCACTGTTTGGAAGTAATTGCATCCTTCAAAGAGGACTTAAAAATTGAACTATGTTCAGGCCAATACCTTTGCTTCAACTCACCATCCCACTGTCTTACAACATCCTTGCTTAAATCATCAAAACACTTAAACCTGGAAACTACAGTAAACTCCTCGATACCAAATCGCAACTTCACCCCACCAACACCAAATCAAATTTCATTAGACTTATTACACTCAATCTCTCGACTAACCAATGAATGCACAAGCTATGGCTAAGGAACAATTTCATGAACATTCAAAAATTGACCAAAATATGTCTGTCTAAACATTTCAACTTGATGCGGCTCCAAATACTTCTGAATGATAGTAATAGCATCAGCTCAGTAATTGAAAGTCTTTTTTGATGGTATTTGCATTATGGGATGAACAATATACCTGAAAGCCTATCAAAATGGAAAACATTTTTTACACAAAAATCATACTTGAAGGGGGAGTGAATAGAGTTATTGAAATTTTCTTTCAATCTTGCAAAATTACAAACATTCGAAAACGATGTTAGTGGCAAAGGTATATGTATATGCAAGTGTTAATCAAAATAACAAAGATAACATTAATAGAGATAAGTGAGAAGAGATCAAACACAAAGATGTTTGATGTATGATAAATTTATATATTTATTCAAGCATAAATAGATGGCATTTTGGCCCTAAGGGTACTTAATTATTCACGAATTTGTGCTCTTTTCATGTTTTGTGTAGGGTGAACAAAAATGTATGGAATTTGGATTAAAAGTGATGAAAAAGGCATGGGAAGTGAGTTTTCAAAGGATTCCAAACAATGGAAAGAAATGGTAGAAAAATCAGCTCAAGGGGAGTAATTTTCATCACCACACCCTTATGGTCATGGCCATGACCATGGCCTCCTACTACCCCAAAATTCGAACTACACTGGCTTGCCAAAGAAGTGCCATGATTGTGTCCAAAAGGAGGACAAACCGTGACCAAAAGGCCATGGTCAAAACACACCACCTCCACGTGCCACGGCCAAGTTTTCAAACCAGAAAGGAGCCATGGTCATGGCCCCTAATCTAGAAAGAGGAGAGAGATGGTGGCAGATGACGACAAAGTGTGGAGACCAAAGGCACAATCAAAGGGCATTTTTATCAACAATTATTGAAGGGTTTTGATGTCATGTAAGGGGTATAAATATGTTAGTTTTGTGTCCTAACCCAATCATGTAAACATTGCCATTTAATTTATTTAATAAAGAGACATTTTATTTCTATGAAATATTATTTGTTTTATGAAGATAAAACTCCATGAATAGTCGATTCTTCCTTATACCATCAAGTGCGTGACTTGATAGTAAAACCATAAGGATAAAAAGAATACTATTCTAAATGTCCCTAATCGATCATTATCATGGGAATGATAATGAATTAAGATTAGTATGTTGCTAAGTAGATAATCATGTTTTACTGATTATGGATATGAGATATCAACTTAGAACATAGATATATGTTGGGGAACATGTATTG
>CAODLS010565590.1:0-13257 GCA_948243855.1 Flueggea neowawraea | reverse complement strand
CCTCATGTAAAATATCAGACCTAGTCCTCCAATTTTTAGAGAAAAATCAGAATTTACAACTTAGTCCTCGCAACGAAAATTATTCCAAAAATACCCCAAAATCCGATTCGAACGGGACCCAACATTTTTGATAGTGCCAACCCACTCAAAATCGTCCAATTAACCCAAATCTAACCTTGGTTTTCATCAAATCAACCTAAAACAGTCCAAACTGAAATACCCATTTTCGGACCAAAATCCATTTCAAACTAAAAATCATGAAATCATCAAATTTAAGGTATTCCAATGCATTTTCGACATCAATCCATCATTAACAAACACAAAGCAACTCATTTCCATCCCACAATCACACAAATCTGAACCCTAGAAACCCATCTCGGCCTCAACAAACCCACACAACTTTTCAGCTATAAACATGGGGGAAAAACACGAACTAGAGGAGAGAGAAGGAAGAAATCACCTTGGCTTGGTGTTGGGAGTGATGAGGAACAAGAGAGAGAGAGAGACGGATTCATGGTTTGAAAAATGAAGAACACGAAGAGAGAGAGGGATGGCTGCTGTCAGGTTGTTTTTGAAGAAGAAGAAGGAAGCAAACGACGTCGTTTTGACGCTGAAGGGAGAAGAACAAAACAACGTCGTCTGGGTTAGTGACCGGCTCACACACGCATGAACGACCGATCACGCATGCGGACGACAGCATGCTACAGGACGCAAACGACGCGTAGCTTGTTCAAACCAAGCAAACGACCAACAGTTCATCTCCTATTTCCAGATTTTTGTTTTCATTTTTAAACCATTTTTCACTTAATCAAAATATTTCCAAATCATTTCTAAACTTTATTAAACACTCAATTAATATTTAAAACTCAAAATTAACCCTTTAAATTTCAAAAATAAATTTGAAATTTAATGAAAATTTTATGGAATAATTAATAAAAATTAACAAAATATTCACTTACTAAAACAAATTGAAAATAATAATTCTAATCAATAAAATCAACATATAAAATTTTATAAAACTAATAAAATATATACCATTGATTACAAAATTAACAAAAATTCATTTAACAAAGAGAAAAAATTTTCTACCGGAAAAATTCAATCGGGAAAAAATGCAGGATATTACACATACTTTTTCATATAGTATATATTATGTTAGCAGTGGATATATGCAATTCAGTCTCCCAGTGGAATGGTCACCACAAGCCTCTGGTATTACAAATTCAGCAACTACTACGTTCTTCTAGTACTCATATTCGTTTAATCTCTCGTAAAGACAATTTATGCGCAGACTGGATAGCTAAGAATGGCTTATCCCAGTCTTTTGGTGTTTATGATTTTATTTCATTTTCTTATGTTCTTCTTAAATTGTTATTTTATGATAATGTTTGTTTTTGTAATTACGATATTTCTCCGCCACAAGTGATGGCTATTAATAATACTTAACGAGGTACAACCCTCTTTCTCAAAAATAACAATGGTAATAATATTTGAATGCTTATTAAGGAAGAAGTATATTTGGTAAATACATAAGAAGTCAAATTAATTTGTGAAGGCTACAATTTTCAAAAGCGAATGCAATATTATACGGTGAATGCAATATTTGAATGCTTATTAAGGAAGATATTAGGCATACACATCATGAGAAATCTAACACTTAAATGTAAATTGTTATTACCATATATAGCGATCGTATAATTGTATAAAAGGTCTTTATAAACATTTCATGATATCAAAAATAAGCTCTTTAGGGGAGAAAAGAGATGGAAACTAAAGGGATAGCCTTTGCTTTTGCGCTATTATTTGTTTGTGGAACAATACCTCCACTGGCATGTTGTGAGTACTACTCCAAGGGCGTCCATGTTTCCAAGAAAGAAAAGGTGACTAACCTTCATTTCTTCCTCCACGATATTATCAGTGGCAAAACCCTACTGCCGTTAGGGTCGCTCAGTCTAACCTAACCATTGGCGACAAGGCGCCGACGCCATTTGGCAGTGTCTATGCCATTGATGATCCTCTCACGGCAGGGCCGGAACCGACATCCGCCGTTATAGGGAATGCACAAGGGCTTTATTTATCTTCAAGTCAAAAGTACAGCAAATTCACCATTGTGATGTATGTAGATCTTGCTTTTACGACCGGGAAGTTCAATGAGAGCTCGATTGGGGTGTTTTCGAGAAATCCGGTGACGGAGAAACATCGGGAGCTAGCTGTGGTAGGAGGAAGAGGGAAATTTAGGATGGCTAGAGGGTTTATTAAGGTTAGAACTAGCTATTTCAATGCTACTACTGGTGATGCCGTTTTAGAGTACAAGGCTACCGTGTTTCATTACTAAATTAGTGGTTTTGATAGTACAAGTGTTGAGCTTATGAAGATTGAAAACAAGGTTGAGATTAAGTTATGAAAATTTGAATAATATTTTACCTACCATTTTGCCTTGACTTGTTATTAGTTGTACAATTATATCATCTAAGCAAGTCTTCCATGTAGAAAATAAAATTAAGTCAATGATAAATAATTATAAAAATGGATTTCTTATATTATTTGTGTTGCACATCTAATTTTTAGTCATAAATATTTACAGCGTGATGCTATACTTAATTCACCATATTTTGAGAATTTGATTCTGAATTAGAATAAAAAATGGACAATATGGTGTTTTACACTTTTAAAATTTTCCAATTTTCTTACAATCAAATTGTTGATTCAATGGTTAACATAGTGGTTTTGAGTGGATTAAATTTAAGGTTTCAAATCTTGAAGAAAATACTTATTGAGAGGGAGAAACCTTCTAATATCTGAGGCAGCTTTGAGAAGCTAGAGTTGGTGTTGGATGTCTATTAAAAATTTGATGTGGTTAGATTTGGCTACAATTGACGAATTGACGGGTTTGGTTGTTGAACCTGTGGTTTAGTTATGGAAAGGGAATTGCAACCAGACTAATCAAGTATGTATATAGTTCTAAACTATTTAATTCAAAACATTGAAAAACTAAAGAAACAAGAAAAGGAGAGATACCTTATTTCAAAGAAATTCTTTCATGCAAGCATTCAAAAGATAGATTGAATTGAAAACATCATGGAGTTGAAGCTAGCAGAAGAAAAGGAGAGATGCCTTATTCTATGCAGTTTAATTTGTTTCTGTTTCCAATAGTGTATAGCTTTCTTCTTGATGGAGAAAAGAAAACTTTTGGTTCAACATATATTCTTTGCTTCAGTATTGTGTCATGAAGTAAAATAAACCTTTAAATACTACAAGAACTTCTTGTGCATGCATCCCATTAATTATTGCCAACACGTAACACCAAACAACTTATACATAAATTTGTTCTTTTTTTTTTCCTGATCGAACATTATATCCATACACCATTTGAATTGAATAGCCCCTCAACATGGGTGTTATTGGAGTCATCGCAAAGCGTTTGGATGCAATAATCGGGTAAGCTGGAGTAATATTTACAAATGAGAACTAATCTTAAGCTTCCAAGAGTATAATGCATTGTTTGCTAATTAAGATTTTTTTTGTATTAAAGATCTCAAAAACTGTTTCTCTTGGAATTTCAGGCCTGGAGTCATGCTCTTGTTTCCATTGTATGCGTCGCTGAGAGCTATTGAGAGCCCTTCACCCGTTGATGATCAACAGTGGCTGACTTATTGGATAATATACTCTTTTATAACTCTATTTGAGCTCTCATGCTGGAACATTCTTGTTTGGTACGTCCCAAGAATCATTCAACCTAATATATACATATATATTAATTGCTCAATATTCAAATATCTTTTCTTTGAAATAATCCAAATGTCTTTTTGATATCTCTGACTAATTAGTCTGACTCGGATTTGAGTTAGATAGGATTTTTATAAATGATTTGGACAACAAACTCTCCCTACTGAATTTTAAATCTTTTCCATATGTAGAATTAGAATTCAAGAACATTAGTCAATGAATGATTTATATATCTTCTCCAACGTGTATACCTATATATTGCTGCTGAGGAAACTATTGTTTAAATTTATCAACAGAGTGTATTGTACATGTGTGTTTAGGTTGCCATTCTGGCCATACATAAAGTTGCTGTTCTGTATGTGGCTGGTGTTGCCGGTTTTCAACGGAGCTGCATATATATATGGCAATTTGGTGAGGAAATACATCAAAATCGGAAGCAGAGTAAATGGGAATTACTCAGAAGATCAAAAGAAAGTTCTACAAATGATGAGCCTTGATGCAAGGAAATCAGTTATGCAATATATTGATAAATTCGGATGGCCAGCCGTTGAGAGAGCTATTAAAGCTGTAAGAAACAATTTCTTCCTCTATCCTTTTTCGTTTTGTTATTAATTTTAGCAAAGAACTGGTCCTGTAAAAGAACAATTCTTTTTTATTCAAATTTTTAAAACTTGTATCACTCAATTGTCATTTTAAGAGACCAGTAATATAATTCCCAAATAGTTAAAAAAAAAATATTTTTTCTAATAGATGTTGATACTCTGATCAGAACCATGGATTGCAAAACTCTAAATTGAAAGAGGGCGATTATTTGAATTTGATATAATTTCTCACCTAGTAATACACTAAAAGAATCTGGACATTTAGAGGCAAATTTTTGCTACAAATCAAAATTTCGCAGCTACTCCCATAGTGGCGACATGTCGTGCCGCTAGTTCCCTACTATAAGTTGGTCATAGAACACATTAAAAATTATTCGGCAAACAAATTTCACAACATACATTTGTAAGGTCGTAGTTGGTTTTGCCGCAATGTGTAGATAGTGACGAATTGTTCGTGATGATAATTTTCTTCACTAGATAGCTTACACAAATATATAAATTACTAATTAAATGCGAATATCAGGCTTTACTTTTTTTTTTAACGGACTGCACACTTTCTTTTCTGGTGGTAAGCATTCGATTTGATCATTTATTTTCACTAATTTGTTTTTTTTTTTCCTTTCTCCAGGCTGAAAAGGAGATAAAGAAATAAGAGATCGGAAATGACAGTGCCTCCGGAGAAGGCTGAAGGGGAAAATATATGTATAAGCGCCAATATTCACAAAGCGTATAGATTATAGTTCTCATGTGCAAAATCATCTAATTTAGTTAATGCTTCATTTTCAAGTGAAAAAATTAGTCACATGTATATATAAAGTGTGTATACGGTAGACGAAAGCTGATTGAATTTGAAAATCAATGGAAACTAAATCAATAACTTATTCAATTTTCATTCTAATCGGCCAAGTTTAAATGAAGAATGGAAATATTAATTACTGGCTAAGCTGCAAAATTTATCCAAAAAAAAGGAGCAAAAATATTGTTAGAACGTAGGCTTAAAATCCCAATTCAATATTGGAAATTTTACACAAATATACATGAAACAAAAATAATTATAAAAAGACACCTCAAACAATTTTTTTTAAGAAAAGGGCAAAATCCAATGTGGTCCCTGAGGTTTGACGATATCTCTCATGCAATCCCTTAGGTTTCAAAATTAGCCGTTTCAATCTCTCACTCTTAACTCCGTTAGTTTTTTTAAACAGAAAGTATGAAAAGACTGATTTAGCCCTAAATTAGCTGAAACATCACCTTCTTTTTCCTTCCTCTTCAGATTTTTTTTTCCATCTCCTCTCTCCCTCTTTTTCTTTCTCTCTCTCCCACACCTTTTTCTTCTTCTCTCATATGTTTCTCCACAATTGACCTCTCTCTCTATCTATCTCTATCTCCTCTCACCCCTCTTTCTTTCATTTTTGTCTCTCCTTTCTGCACTCCCTCTTCCTCCTTCTGCCACCACCACCTCCTTCATTGTCATCTCATCGGACAATGACAACGGTGGAGAGTGATGGCGACCTGGAGTTGCATTAGACTAGATTTCTCTTGTGATTGAGGAGATGTCGATGTCTGGTGTGGTGGGATCTTCGACGACCACGACTAACGACGAAGAAGTGGAGTCAGAATCTATCACGACCAATAGTATGGTCGGTGACCGGCGTACGAGGTAGACCGTTTGTGGAAGCCCGATCCATCCCGCACAAGCCTCTGTGATCAGATATACTACCCGACTTATCAAATTATTTATTTAAAATATTTATAAATGGAATAAAATCATATATATATATATATAAATATAACAATAAATATATATCTATACATATACAGTATATCAAAAATATCAGTGAAAATATAAATCACCAGAGTAAACTCCAAAATACAAAAGTGAAGCCCAGTATCCCAACAGTAGCCTGGTGTGGAACTCTATAACATAGTAAAGTAGAGTCTCGAACGAGGGTACTCACTATAGTGAAGAAGCGTCTCACTAGGTCCGAGGTACAGATTAGATGTTGTACGTCCAAGAGATGTCACTTGAGAACAAAGGTATAACATGGACAACAGAAGAAAAATGGGTAAGATTCCCTAGTGAGGAAACAACACGTCAGACCGTCTCGTACGTGCCTCACAAAGACTGGTTTGAAATTCTTTTTCAAACTACCGCACACATATATAGATACCATATAGTATACACACTATATACATAATACATTTGCTGAAATCGTTTTACCAAAACGTACACATTCATATAATACAACATGCATTCAGACAATATATACATATACTTGTGATTTCATAATACGGGACCATATCAATATCCATATATCAGTGTGGACTCTGCCACCTGATTTCCATATCCATATAGCAGTGTGGACTCCGCCACCTGATTTTCATATCCATATTTAGCGTCCTTTCCACCATAACAGGAAGATCTGAACAACACCCACAACATCCGCTCAACACCCTAGATGAACAACTATGAGGTGAGATGACAGAAAGAAGAGATCAAAGAATGATTCTTAACTTCAAAATCGCAATGGAAATGCTGAGGAGTGATTGCAAGTGCAGAGGAGTAGTTGAGAGAGTGATTACGGTGGTTGAGATGAGTTACAACAACAAAGAGCCGTAGGTGGGTGTATTTATAGACCCTCAGAACTGAAACGTGGCATTTCATTTAACGCATGCGGAAAAGGCCCATCTACGTGCGTTGAACCTTCCTCTACGCAAGTTGACCGAGTACTACGTGCATAGACGAAGCTCCTGTGTGCGTAGACGGAAGATCTGGCGACCTTTCCCTCACGGATGAATGATCAACATGCACACCACCTAGTGCTATCCACGTAGATCACCATGCTCACCACGGTTCTAAGTCCAAATCACGTCCAACGTGCTCGGACGTCTCCAATGCACATAGACGTGTGCAGGCACATTCACGGTTTGGATCAGACATCCATATATGCATGTAGTACAATCACTTACGCATGTAGATGACCCCCTGACCTCAATCTATGCGCAACACACACAGATGACTTGCTATCTGCTTTGCACACACAAAACCACCTCCTAACATTCTCGATTCAAGTTTAACACCTCGAAACCCCGAATGTCCCTAAAGTCTAGATGGAATACCCTCAGATTTCGGTTAGGACGAATGGGATATTACAGAATCGATGAGAACGACATCATTGTCTTCACTGTAAGTCGATGACCTCGGTCCAAAACTCTTCAAGCCGCCTCTACTTCTCGATCGTATGCCCTCAGAGTGTGGGTCTCTCTCTCAAGCTCACCTGCAGGCTCTCATCTATCTCTATAGATTCAGACTATGGATATTCAATTTTCGTTTTTAATCTTCATTCAAAGGTCCTATCCAATTTCATTTTGCACAAGAAGAGTGTGGCTCTCATCTCTCTTTAGAGATTTTGAAGATTATGGGTTTGTTGTATTCTTGGTTCTGGGTTTGTAATTTTTTTTTTAAATTTATTTTAAATCTTTTTTATGTTTTTGAATTGGTAAAATTGAATTCTTTATTTGTGGGTTTTGGATTTATGATGGTGTTGAAATATGAATTTGGGATTGCAATGAGTAAAATGAATGTTGAAGTTGGTTTTGTTGTTGAAATGAAGAATTGGAAGTCGGTTTTGTTGTGTGTGTATTTTGTGATTTCTATATTTGTTGCATTGAATCATTTGATTGTTTGAGGAAGAGGAGAAAATCTATCATTAATTTCATGTGTATGTAGAATATATATATTCTTTGAATGTTGTAATAGGATCTTGAATAATTAAAAAAGTATTCTTTTTGTTGTTATAATTTTTGATATGGGATTTCAATAACATGAGATGATTTTTGTCTCTCTTACCTGTTCAGTTGATGAGTGGTTGGCTTCAATGATGTGAGACAGAGGGAGTTGATGAGAGAGAGAGAAACAAGTTTTGGGTTGAAAAGAGGCATGAGAGAGAGAGAGAGAGAGAGAAAGAGAGAACAAAAAGGTTGTTTTGGGTGTTTGGTTGGTGAGAAAGTGAGGGAAAAATGGTGGAGAGAAAGGAAAGACTATAAGGATATTTTAGTTACTAAATATTTAAAATTAATAGGCATCATGTAGCAAGTCATATTTTTTGATGTGACACGTTAAATTTGACTAACAGTGATGGATGAAGGGATCAAAACGACTAATTTTGAAACCTGAAAGACCACAAGAGATATAGTTAAATTTCAAAGACCGCGATTGATTTTGTCCTTAATAAAACCACGTTAGGTGTATCCATTGAATATACCACAAAAAAAATGTTATGCTTTGAAACATATAAATGACGAATGAAAAGCATATACAAAAGAGAAATTAGCTTGTGGATTCACTTTCATAATTATACTTTTTCTGTGCCACTGTATATTAAAATTTCTAAAATCCATACTTGAGATTAAAATTTCTCAAATCCCGCAGTACATAAGCTGTTTTGTTTCTTCTCTCTCTGCACCCTCTCTCTCTCCTCTCTCCCCTCTCTTTCTCTCTCTCGTCTCTCTTCTCCTCCTCTGTCTCTTTCTCTCAACTATCACTTCTCACATCTCCTCCTCTTCCGTGACAAAGATTTCTTCCGACGTTGAAACACACACTGTCTTTCTCTCTCTCCTTTCTATCTCTCTCTTGCTTTCTTTGTCCGGGAATTATGTCATCAATCAGACTTGCACTTCTTTAATTAGAGGATTAAGGCACCGGCGAAGCAGAATTTGTTGCTTGACAACGCCATTTTGGTTCTTTTCGTGCTAGTTTAGCATCAGATCTGGTAGGTTTTTCCACTGACTCTATTATGATTTAAGAGCGAATTTTGGGTTTTTCTTGTTTTCTCTCTCTTGTTTGCTTCTTTTTTGTTTCATGTGACTTAGCTTGAGATCTTTTCCTATTGTTTTAATATTCTTGTTTATGTTGCTGATTTCTAATCTTTTTGCTTCAGTTAAAATATTAATGACTTCAATTGAAACTTTCTGTTTGTAAATTTATTTACTTATTGTTAAATTATGTCGAATTTACTTAATGCAGGTGGTGGGGTTGCTGTTGCATTTGTTGCTGGTGGTGATAAGATTGAAGCATCAGCATTGACTTTGATTTTTTTTATCATAATAAATTAATTAATACTTATGTCATCACCATCACCCACCACCGAGTGAATGATTGTAGTTCATATATGTTTTCCATGTTTTAACCTGACAGCATAAACGGTTTGATCAAAGTTAGCACTTGAATGAGAAGGATATTGGCAATGAGTAGAGAAGCAAAAGTAGTATGTGTAACAGGAACTTCAGGTTTCATAGTTTCATGGCTTATCAAGTTCTTGCTTCAGCGTGGTTATACTGTCAAGGCTACTCTTCGTAATCCAAGTTACTATTTTTACACTTCATTTACTTTCTTTCTGGTTAACTTTTTAAATTGGTTTTGCAAACTTTTTGTCCTGTCCTTATTTTATACAATTAACCAAATAAATATAAAAATATTTGTAAAATATACCCATTTTTTAATGGTCAAAGTAATCAGTTAGTACTTATTTCAGTTTATTCTCGGTTGTTTTTGTTTCATTACTCATTTTTGTGCATTTATTCATTATAATCAGTTTGTTTTAATTTTGTACTCATTTGTACTTAATTTATTCTCGGTTGTTCTCATTTTGTTCACATTTTTTATCTAAAATAATGAATTGTTTTTGTTTTGTACTAATTTTTTTCTAAAATAATGAGACCAATTTATTCTCATTTTGTACTCATTTTATCATGTGGTCAAATTTTCTGGTATGTGGTCAAACGTGTGATCAGCACGCGGTTAAATTTCTAAAGCACGATCAAAATGTCAAATTTCAGCATTTTTTAAATTATAATAAAATAAATTCCATTTTTGTATATATTTTAGATGCTCATATATTTTAGAAATTTAAATTTATTTTTATAATATTTGAGATAAAATTTCTATACAAAATCATAATTTTGAAAAACAAATTGTGTGTGCGGAATTTTTTAAAATAAAATGATACGGGGGGTGTATTTATAAAAAAAAAAATGAAATGGGACTTACCATGTAAGTTTCCCTTTACTGGGCTCTTCGTGGTCGAGAGGTGAATCACAATTGCTAATTTTTTAAAATTAATATGTTTTTTTACGTGAATATAATTTTATTTTCAAAAAATCATTGATTTATATATGAAAATAAATTTTAATTATTTTTAATATATTTTATATCATCAAAAATTATTAAAGTATTATTATTTAATATTATGCCCCGAGAGGCAGATTTGGTGATAATTTTCGAATATTTAATGGAAGACGTTTTGAGTTCGAATATCAAGATAGAGGTAGGGTGGGGCAAGAATGAAAAAAATATATTTAATAGTACAATTGACTTGGAAACAGTTCTGAATACGCTAGCCCGAGGATGCGAAGCTCGTGAACAGAGCTTAACGCATGCCATCCTGATTGGACTCCACAAGCGGTCTCGAAATATAATGGTCTAAACATTAGGTTCAATGTAAGTGTCGGGAGGACATTGATAACGCATCATGATACGCTCCCAAGTTTGCAGAGTACTTTGCGGTGTACCAACGCCAGTGACTGCAATTCAAATCATTAGAAAACATGTAAAAGAACCATTGCTTTAATCCATTTTTTTAATAAAATGTTGAAGATTGCCTAAAAAAGATAATATGTTGAAGATAAAAAAAAAATACAAAAGTAACTGGATGACATCCCAAAAATACAAAATTTGAACGAAATTAAAATGTTTTACCTCCCCCTGTCAATCGGGCCAACACAGATGACGGTTTTCTGCACGAATCTGTGGAGACAAGTCCTTGTTGCCACCTCTGTTGACGTCTCACAGCTCCAGATCTTCGAAGGCCGAGACAAGGGGATATAGTTGGGTACTTGAAGCCTCAACCGAGAACTGAACGTCACCGATGGACAACAGCCCACTAGAGCCTTCTGACCCCTGCGAATCATCGTCATCGGATCGTTGAATCAAAGGTTGCACCCAATTGCTATTTATTATGTACTTTGAAGCAAAAAAAAGTGAGTGGGAGAAAGAGGAAGAGTATTAAATCTTCGTATTTTTTAAGAATTGCAAATTAGTCCTTAAACAGAAGTAACATTTCTCATTTGAAAAATTATCCTATCAATTGTATTTGGTTGATGGAGACATCAACTCAATCAGTTAGTTGAATGCTTTTTTTCTTACCACTGCTATCCTTACTATAGTAAATTAGGCTTTTTTGGCTAAGTGATTTTTCTAATATCTACAAGCATGCACTCCAACTATGCGGCGAAATGCTAAGGAGAAGGTTTTATCTAAAATTTTGATTGTTGTTAGTGCTCGAGTTGATGCAAATTAGTTGACATAGCCTTTTTCCCACTTTGGATTATTTGTTATTTGGATTAGGACATCCACAAGGGACCAATGTTGAGACCATTGGTTCCTTGTTGTGCTGGTCTCTTATTTTAGGAGACCAATAAAATGAAAGAAAAATTTGATTTTTATATAAATTAAAATTCAGAATTGAGTTTTATTGTAATATTTCGAATAATTTTTATAAGTATTTTTGGATATCGAATAATTTTTATAAGTATTTTTGGGTAGTTATATTTGGAGTAATTATTTTGAATAATTATTGGTGGATAATTATTTTTGGAATAATTTTTTTTGGATAATTATTTTAAATAAATTTGGGTAAAAATTTGAATTTTTATTTTTAGTGATTGAGAGTTAATTTTATATTTTTGATGTTAATTGGGTGATTAATGAAGGTTATGAGTGATTTGAAAGTGATTTATTAATTGAAAATTGTTGAAAATTGAAAAAGAAAAATCTGAAGAAAAAAAAGGGGTGACTTTCGGTTGGGTTATTCACTGGTTTGGTGTACCGGGTTGGTCCACTGGTTTAACCGGTTGAGTTGATTCATACTAAGTTGGTTTGGTTTATTTTTGTAAAATGGTTTGGGTTTTGAAGATGACTGCAAATCCATTAGTGGGTTGATTGAGTTCTTTTTATGGACTGGTTTGGTTAAGTTTGATTTTGAATTGGTTTGGTTTTAGCTGCTGGGGTTGGTTGGCTGGTTCGGTTCGACTGATTCTGCTTGGACTGGTCAGTGGGTTCGGTTTGGCTGCTACTACCCCTTCTCTTCTTTTAAAACCCAGACCCGACAGTACCTTTCTTTTTCCTCTTCATTCTTCTTCATTCAACAAGCTTCAAACCCGATTCCCTTCCACTCCTTCGCTTTCCCGTTCGTTCCTTTTCATCAATCAAGGTAAGATTATGTTTTTAAGTGGATTAATGCATCTTATTTCTTCCATTTATTACAGAAAATTGGGGGTTTTGTTTGGAGGCCGAAAATGGATTTTTAGGGTTTGGGTTTCATGTTTTAGGCTGGAAATGAGTTGATTTTTGTTGGGTAATGATGGATTGATGATAGAAAAACATGAATATAGCTTGCAATTGAAGATTTGATGATTTTTCATTGATGAACTATTTTGGTCTGAAATTTTGAATGATGATTGGGATGGTTCTGATGAGTTCTAGGTGAAACCAAGGATGAATTTGGATTTGTGAGGTTGAATAGAGTTGATTGGAACCATTGTGAACATCGAGTTTCGCTTGGTTCGGGATTTGGGGCATTTTTTAAAATAATTTTTTCGTCGCAAGGACTTAGTTGTAAACTCTGATTTTTCTGAAATAAATTGAGGGACTAGTCTTGATATTTGTAGTTGGGCCAGATTTGGTTGTGGGCCAAAGGAGTCCAAATTTGTAATTTTCAAAAATTATGGATAATTATGCAATTTTGATAAATTTGAGGTTTTATTTATAAATTGAGTTATTTGGATGATTTAATTATAAATTCTAAAAGTTTTGGGTTAATTATTAATTTCTAGAATTTTTGGGAATTAATTATTAAGTTTCGAGATTTTA
>CAODLS010565449.1:0-13930 GCA_948243855.1 Flueggea neowawraea | reverse complement strand
CCATTTGGTTTTATTTGTATAATTAATTGAACAAATGTGTATGTATATATATATATATATATATATATAATTATATTCTTTATATTTTTATTTATAACATTACTGCTTTAATTTATGAAACTTAAAGGTTTGCTAAAATTGGATAATTATTAAAATGAATAATTGGGTAGGATTTCTGAGTACTCTGAGGCTTGAACAAGATGGGATGGGCTTCCACAGACGGTCCATCTTGTACGCCGGTCACGATCCGAAAACGGGTCGTGACATTATGGGTCGACTATCAAGGTTTGTATCCTCATAAATTGATTTCTTCAGCTTCTTCCTCTCATTCCAATCGAATACCACCAAGATCAAAGGTCTTAAATCACTTCAAAACATCATCAAACATCTAATCATCATCCTAAATACTAAATCATCATCTCAACATTCAAAGATCCAAATCAAAAATCAAACGGATCGCTATAGGAAGTCTATTTGGAACGGACGAGGTATTACACTTACGATCTCTCTTTCACTCACCATGATCTTCCCCTTGCATGCAATTGATCTATCTGAAAGAGAAACATAATCTATCTAAAGTATGAAGAAACCCAGTTAATGTCTTCCTTCAAATGATTCTTCTACTTTAAATTCAACCTTCAATTCATAGGCAAAAGAATTTCACATGTTTGGAAGTCATTGGTTGAGCACAAATATTCTTTATATGCTAAGGTGTATTTGCTTAGGATGTGCTTATAGTGAGAGATATTGTCTTCCTTTATCAAAAATTGCAGAGGCAGAGATGTCCTTCGGGAGTAAAAATGCTTCAAATTGCAAG
Source organism: Flueggea neowawraea (assembly GCA_948243855.1). Classification (NCBI taxonomy): domain Eukaryota; kingdom Viridiplantae; phylum Streptophyta; class Magnoliopsida; order Malpighiales; family Phyllanthaceae; genus Flueggea; species Flueggea neowawraea. Next base: position 13,113 of record CAODLS010565449.1, on the reverse strand, counting down.
GGAAATAAGTTTTATTTTTTGGAAAGGACTGGGGAAAGGTTAAATAAATTTTAATGACCCTACAGTTTGTGTTATCAGTTTTGGGCTTAGACTTGGACTGTGTTTTTTTTTCAAGCCTGTGAATTTTTGAATCTTGAAGATTTTTGTTTTCGTCCTAAGATGATTAGCTTAATTTTGAGTTTCTTATTCAAATTTTTTTTGATTTACATTATGCTTGTAAGAATTTAAAAAAAAACTTATAATTATAGTATTGTTTTTCCAACATTTTCTTTATAAAGATTATAGCTTAGCATTTTTTTAAAAAAAATGTATAGATCAGCATGAACAATGGTTATTATTTTACTAATTTAGCATTTAATGGTAAACTAATATAAACTGATAATTAAGACCTACATCATATTTATTTTATCATTCTTCTAACTTGCAATCGAATTTAACAAAAGATGTTAGAGAATATTAATTGTTTTTCATCTCATAAATTAACAAATACTTATTCTTATTTAAAATTTATATTTGTTGTAATAGTATTTTATTTTTATCATTTTCATTTATTTAAAATAAATATAAAATTTAATTGAACATGCCAAGGAAAAAAGCAGTTGTTCTACTAAGAAATATTCAATAAAATATTCATGCACAATGCACAGGCATTATGCTAGTTAAAAGTAATAAATATTACAATACACTAAATTAATGAACAAATAAAAGCAAAAGAAGAAAAATAAAAAGAGGACAACTCCTTATCCACAAGTGATGATAATGAATAAGGTAATTTTATTCCTTAAACTTTTCAATTTTTTGTGTTTTGTTAATTATATTTGAATTTTTCATTGATATCCATAAACATGTTTTAAATTTTGAAATTCATAGCAATTTAGAGCATTTTAATGTTAATAGATGTTTAATAGATTGATTTTGATTATATTGTGTTTAATTTGTTCATATGTTAAATTTGCTCATGTTGCATGTGTTCGTTAAACTAGTGTGCATGTTTTGAGTTAAAAGGGAGGAAGAGAATCCTTTCAAAATGATTTTGAACATTTGTATAAATTGTTTTACTAAGTGAGAGATTTTAAGGCCTTTTTGATTTTGACAAAAAGTGGGAAAGAGATATATGAAAAGAGGTAGATATTTGAAAAAAAAAAATGTTGTTTTAAAAATTGGCTCATGCATAAAAGACTAACCTCATGACAAGAAGTAAAATTCTTAATCAAACTTATTTCAATTATGTTTAGGCAACATATTCAAATTCATTGATATTTGTCATCATAGAAAAGGAAGAGATTATTGACCTAAAGGATTAATTTGATGGTAAGAAAACATTAATGAATATTAAAAAAGAGTTGGCGTAAAGAGAAGTTCAAGTTGGATTGTCACATCCCGTTACTAGACCATGACTGGCGTACAAGACGAACCGAACTGGAGGCTCAACCCATCTCGCACAAGCATTAGAGAATTAGATATTTTACCCTATTATTCATTGTTCAAAACATATATTATTAACAAATTAACAAGCATAAGTAAATAAAACATATATCTTATAAGTAAAATATCAATATATCAAATAAAGTTTAATATACCAAAATAGTAGTAAAAGTTAATAAGTAAATACAATTATCTAAAATGCAAAATACATCCCAGTAACCCACTAGCATCTGGCGTGGAGTCCTAATCAAAAACAGAAGGAGCCCGACTAAAAGGGCGTCACCTAATCAAATCAATGACACCTCACTGAGTATCTGAATGTTGGATAGTTGCTGAAATCAAAAGAAATCACCTGAAAAATATTAAGGGAGAAGGGTGAGTAAACTCAGTGAAAGATAATACTCCAGATCGCCTCCAAGACTCACATAATTTTTTTTGAAAATATTTTGAAAATACTGCATGCAACTATAAATAATATATACATATACACGCTAATATAATAGTAATTTTGAAATCGTTCGCACCCTTAGCAAACATCATACATTCATGCAGTAAATATGTCATATATATATAACGATCCGTTTCCGGACCATAATCGATGTACGAGACGAACCGAACCGTAGGCCCGGCTCAGCCCATCCCACACAAGCTTCAGAGAACATAACATCTACCCGATTTCTTGTTATTAGTCGGCTTATTAATCATTTTAAAACAATTTAACAATTACAAAGTTTTTAGAAAATAATATTCTTAAATAAAAATAAAGTAAAATAAATAAATAAATATAATAATAACATCAAAACACGAAAATAAGTGAATATAATTAAAATCTTTTGACAATATATTTTCAAATACAAAACCATAATCCACTACCCGGTGTAGAGCATCTAACATAGCTGATAATCAGGCCCGAACAATAAGGCACTCACTGCTAATAAGGGCGCCTCACTGAGCTGGAAAGAACAAATAACCTCTTCCAACAAACCTGAAAATGAAATAACAATAAACAAAGAAAAAAGAAGGGTTAGAACCCAATGGGGGATAACACTCTAGATCGGAGTCATGCCTCACATAAACCGTTTTCGAAAATTACCACATGCAATATACGAGATACGTACATATGCACTCTACATATAGTAAAACTTTTCAAAATTCATTTTGAAAACGTTCTCACCCTCAACAAACAACAGACAATCACAAGAACCAATTTAATAAATAAAAATTTGGATAAACATACTTAGCTTCCAAATATGAAATAATAAATTATAATATTTATTTATTTTTTAAAATATTTATTGAAAACAATATTTATTGCTCAAAACATTTACGGAGAAAATATTCAAAAGCTTAGGGCGACAAGAAACTAATATGTGGAGTCACTCAGACTCGATATTAGCCACTTAGGCATGAATAGGCCACTTAGGCACGGATTGACCACTTAGGCACAAGATATAACCACTTCGATACAGATTAGCTACTTAGGCGAAAATAACCACATAGGCAATTTAATAAGCATTGGTATACCAAAGACTACACTTACCCCCGTAATATAGGTGTCTCATATCAGAATATTTTCCAAAAATACATTTTAATAAAATATTTTCAAAAACATTTGAATTCATAAATATGTAAAAATACTCAAACAAGTAACATGTAGAGCAAACAGAATATTTACAGAAATTTTATCAAACTTTCAGACATAATAATTATTACAAAAAATATCTTAATTTATTGAACAAAGTATTTTATCTCGGAAACCATAATTAATTTCAGACAAAAAAATTATTACAAGAACATATTCAATTTTTCAGAAAACAAAATACTTAGTACATAAAATATACTTATTTCAAATAAAAAATTTATACGAAAACATAACAAATTTTGCAGAATATATTTTCACAAAAAAAAATCACATAAGTTAGATTTTATTACTTCCCAACCATTAATTAGTCCGGATTACATGCAAAGGTCAGACACATAAAAAATATATAATTTCAGGAGACACAACTTATGTGTCTGAAGCTACTATCCACTCACCTAGACGCTGAACAAAATAATTCAAGCCTCGGTACACCGGTGAATGGCTGGCTTCTGTAAAAGTCAAACAGAACTGATAACAAAGAATTTATTAGAACAAAGTCAAATGTTGTACTGTGACATTACTGAATGTGTATGCAATGCATGCTCTAACCAGCGTTGATGTCAGAAATCTTATTTTGATCGAAGGTCTAACACTCTCATCTCAAAAAATGAATATTTTGTAAAATAACAGAATGGTCCCCCAATTTTTGCAAAATTACACGTTAGTTTCTAAGGTCTTGAAAAATTATAAATTAGTCCTCAAAATTTTCAAAAATTATAATTCAGTTCCTAAGTAGTCAAAATTTTCAAAATAATCCTCAAACTCTCAGAAATTTCAAATCTATCCCTAAATCATCAAAATTACAAATCTAACCCAAACATACCAAATATCAAGTTTAGTCCTTATGGCAAAAAATTGTTAAAAGATACCTTAAAACTCGAATTCACCAAAACCTGATGTTCCAATCCACTCAAATTAACTCTACTCAACATCAGGAACTTAAATTTACAATTGGTTTCTCGAAAACAATTCAAAATCGCTTAAAAATCAACAAAATCCGTCCAAACCCTAATCCATTCTAAGAATTTGTCAAATCCAGTGATTTCAAGCTAGATTTATGTTTATCTAATGTTAAACAATCATAATCTAACAACCTACAATATTCATTTCAACCAAAACATTCAGAAATTCAAACCTTAAGCAAATTGAACCTAAAATGAATTTAAGAGATTAAATGCATAAAATGGATGAAAAGAAGTTATTGAAATTGAAATCTTTCCTTTAGAGATGCTTAGGAACATTGGGGAAGCAAGGAGAAAGAGAGAGAATCGATCTGAGAGTGAGAGGGAGTGAAAAATGAGAGTGACGGACGAAAGGGTCGGGTTTTGGGGTTTTAAAACGAAGCTGCAGATCGAAACACACTGTTTCAACAAAAACAAAGGCAACATATGTCATTTTCAACCTCAACGTATGTTATACACAGCCCTCACGTACGTCCCTAGGCATCAACGTACATTAGATAGCGTCCAATGGCCTCGGATCTGGCATTTCAGCTCACAAAATACGTCTTAGAAACCCTAAGTACGTTGTGCACAAGACCGGCGTACGTTGAGCTTTATTTTCCAGATGATGTGGGTTGTTATTCACTGCAACATACGTTGCCAACATTCCAGCCCATCTACGCGACTTTTCTTGTTACCTCGCATGTGCTGGATTATTCTTGAGGTTCTACAACACTCATCTTCGCAAAAATAACTTCAATTAACATCCTCAAACACCAAATCAACATTCCAAATATCTAAAGTTCATCGCAAATATCCAAAGATAGAATCGAAATTTAATGAGGTTCAATCAAAATCAAACGAGGTTCAACAGAGGACCTTGTTTGAACTGAACGAAATGTTATAGAGAAACTCATCAAAACGGATGGGGTATTACTCCCCCCCTCTCTCTCTTTATATATATATATGACCGGGACAAGCTAAACTGATATAATTTCTATCTGACTAACTAATGTGGACAGTGCCACCTGACATTGGATGTTTAGCTAGACATGCAGTATTACCACAAACGCTGGTAACGATGCCTTGACTGATCATCAATATACCAAAAACTACGCCTCTTCGTAGTTTAATTTCCCAAGTCAACAGAATATACATAACATATATTGATCACAAACAGGCATGAAAAGAATATAATAATACTGATACATATACTGGTATTAACATTATATTAACTTATATAGATAATTTATTCCTTATTACATATAATCAAATTTTAAGAACTTTCAACCCTTAATTAATTCGGATTCCATATTATGTTAGATCACATAAAAATAACATATAAGTTCGAAAAGACACAACTTATGTGTGAAGCTGCTACCTCACTCACCCGATGTAAGGGTTGAAGTCCAGTCAAGCACCACCGATGTTTGGCTGGTCGCGCTGACATGTACAATAAACTGAAACAAACAGATCATATGAAACATAATCAGAATCAAAATATAGTACTGGGACTGTGGCAGTACTAAAAATATATGAAATGCAAATACGAACCCGGACCCTCCTACGACGTCGACAAACCTATTTTGATCAAAGATATATCACTCTCGTTTAAAAAATTGGACACTTTGTAAAATTACGATTTAGTTCTGAACTTTGTAAAATTATACTTTAATTCCTGAGATCTCATAAAATTACAAAATATCTTCCAAACTTTCCAAAAATTACAATTTGCTCCTCCAAATAGTTAGAATTTCCAAAAAAGTCCTCAAACTTTTGGAAATTGTAAATCTATACTTCAACTCTCAAAATTACAAATCTACGAAACTCTAGAAAAATTCCAATTTTGATCTCACGACAGAAAACCTATTTAAAAACATCAAAATCATGTTTTGTTCGATGCCCAATGTTTCCAGCCACTCATATAAACTCAAATCAACTTCCTAAATATGAATCTACAATCAAATCCATCAAAATAACTCAAAATCATCCTCATTCTTAACAATCTTCGTTAAAACCCTAACCAACCAAGGAACTCATCAAATCTCTAAAACCCAAGCTCAATCTAAGTGCTTTTAGCCTTAATCTACCATGATCTGACATCCTCAAGTTTTAATTTCATCAGAATCATTCAAAATTACCCAAGCCCAAATGCCAAAAATGCTCTTCATGGAAAAATTCAGATTTCAAGACAAAAATGAAGAAAATAAATTATTAGGAACAAAATTTTACCTCTGGGAATGTTAAGGAACCAATGAGGGGCAGTGGGAGAGCAAACAAGACGGATTTGGGAGTGACTTTGGTGAAAATGGCGTCAAGAAATCGAAGGGGTCAGGATTAGGGCTATTTATAAAACCCCCATACCCAAACGGTGCATTTTAGGATTTTTCATAGCTTACACAAGTTACAAGTCCTCTTACTCGAGTTGAATTTTCCCAGAAATAATCCTTGAAGTATGACTTACTCGAGTTACACAAAGGCTTACTCGAGTAAGCTGAGCCTTGTCTAACTCAAGTAATAGAATGGTTTACTCGAGTTATCTAGGTGCTAGACAACTCCAGTAACCCAATTGTCTCACTCGAGTTGGCCAAACTCCAGATATATCGAGTAACTCTCATTGATTACTCGAGTTATTCGTTATCTGAGGGACTCAACAATACCTAAACTTGTAAAATATCATCTTTAAACACCCTCAAACTTATAATCGTCATTTTAACCCCTTAAGATCAAATTGGAGTTGAACGGAACGCTACAGAAGATTTGGTCAGAATGACGGGGTGTTATATGGATGATGAAAATGTTGGAAATCTAAATGTTGGATGATCTTGATCGAGTAAGCCTTATCATGCAAGCAAAACTAGGTCTTGATATGAACTCTTTCAAGCAAAGTGAACAAATGCAAGCAATGCTAGGGAATAATGTGCACCTGAACAAATAATGGAAATCGAGCAAGTAGTTCCTACGCTAGTAAGGTTAAGGTAGTCGCAAATGGGTCAAAATGAATATGCAAGTAGCTACCATCTTACATGAGTAAGAATTTGAAGTAGTTCCTACGTAAGTAAGATTAAGGTCAGTGGCAGAGCCATGCTTCTGGCTAAGCAAAAGTTGAATATCTACTTAGCCAAAATCTAGTTACACAATGTATAGAATAATTTTACCATAAACATTATAAAAATTGAATTGATAATAAATTTAATTATTATTGCAAGAAATGATATCTTATCTTATTATATGTTTTAAATTCATGTTAAAATCTATACATATTTTTTGAATCAATAATACCATATCATTAATAATTAAAACCATAAATATGAACAAGAAGATAAAGTTTAGGAGATGACAATTTAAGTAATAATTAGTTCCTCAATGATAAAACACATAATGGTTGGAAGACAAAAAAAGAAGAAAAGAAAAATATGGAGTCACATAGGTGTTTGCTAGAAAAAAAAATAAATCACATAGAATATATAGTGTATAAAAATAAAGTAATAACGTTTAAAACATAAAAACTTAATGATTTGTTTTTTATATCTAATTAAAAAATATATATAAATAAACTAAATATGAGCACCCTACTATATATTTTTACTAATGACGACAAAGAGACGAGGAGTAGCAATGAGTACCCCTTGTCCCCATTTACATCTGCCATTGGTTAAGATAGCAGCAAATGGATCAAAATGCAAGAAATGATGATATGCAAGTAACTACCATCTTACATGAGTAAGAATTTGAATATGTGCACCAAATTTGAAAGAGTCGTTGCAAATCAAGTGGTCCCGTGCATGTTATGCAAATTTGTGTGAAGACCTACGAGAGAAACTCATAAAGATAAAGAAGAAGATTCCTTGTGTGGACAGTTAAGTTGAAGGAATATTTGGGCCAACGATCATCTCACACGCTTACGCAAGAAAGACATGAGTTAAACGTGTAAGTTTGGACGTGTTCAAATAGTTTTGCGATAGTCCGAGCGACAACGATGATGCACTGGCAAAAGAGCTACTAGCTTGCATTCAAAGATGAAACATTTCACTTCTAGGATTTGTTTTACATTTATAGAATACAATGTATTATATATATAATGTGTTCTTAAAAGATGTATTTTTTTTGTATTTATTTTGAGTATCACAAACAAAACGTTAAAAACATGAAAATAAACTAATTACAAGCAAGGAATCACTTTATTTAATAATTGTTTAAGCAATCATTAACATGATCAATGAATATACAAGTGTCATTGTTTACAAAAACAGTTGATCCTAATTTTGCTGTTACTACTATGGCTAATTTGAAGGAGTTGGAACTCATAAATCACAGGGCTGTTATTCCTCAAAACTTGCGGAATTTATGACTTAGGAGGCTCTGAGATGGATCAAATAGAGAATTTATCAAATAATTGACAAATTATGCAATTTCAAAGAATTGACAGAAACGATAAAAAAAAGAACAGCTGAAAACATCGTTCAGACAAAATAAAAGGGTATAAATGTCAATTACCATCTAACACATGGTGAAATAAATGTAGTCTCCCTCCAAAATTTTGACCCTATAAAGTTACTCTAAAAACCGAGAGTACCCAATCCATCCAAATAGCGCAAAGACAAAAACACCCTTCCTGAAAAGACAATCCCTTTGTCTAACCTCGATTTCCCACCACGTTGACCTTCCCACCTTCCATGAAGACACGTCCATCCTTGACGCCAGGGACTCTCTCGTCATTCCACACCAACCCGAGCCCCTAAAAGGTCCAATCACCCAAAACGTTAAAAAAGACAAAGAACTGTAGAATCCAGTAATGGACCCCACACTCCATCCACGTGAGCAGGAAGTGGAGCCCGCAAAACAGTCCTCCCCAAACCAACCAGCGTTAACCAATGCCACGTGTATCCGTCGACGGAGAGCCAACAACTCCGACCCAACAGAAGACCAAAATTCAATATCGCTAAATTCCAAACCAAACCCAAAAGTCTTCCCTCTTGAGACTATAAAAGACCCAAAAACCGCTCCTCTCTCTCTCTCGCTCGCTGTACTCTCTCTTTCTTCAGTCTTCGCTTCTACGCTCTTTCTTCTCTTTTACATATTCAAAGAAAATTCATTTTTCTTTCATTTTCTTGGATTTTCTCGGAGTCCAAACAGAAGGTGGCGAATCTCTAATGTCATGGGAAGTGGAGTCTCAACCCTCTTCCCTTGCTTCAGACCACCGGAAACCGCTACTACTACTAACCGGACGAACCAAACCGAGCATCAACAACGGGACCTAATCTTCACGGCCTCCGAGCCTTTGGATGAAACCCTAGGCCACTCTTTCTGCTACGTCCGATCTTCTAACCGTTTTGTTTCCCCTACTCCCTCCGATCGTTTCGTCTCTCCGTCTCAATCTCTCCGTTTCTCTCCTCCTCGACCTGACCCGGTTTTCAAGTCCATTTCTGGAGCTTCTGTCAGTGCCAACACTTCTACTCCTAGAACTGTCCTCCAACTTGATAATATTTACGATGATGCCATCGATGTTTCAGCTGGCGTAACCACCGGGGGCCTCAAGAGCGGAGGAAGCATTGTGAGTAATGCGAATGGGTTCGAGAGCACGGCGTCGTTTTCCGCACTTCCTTTGCAGCCGGTGCCACGTGGCGGGGAGGGCTTCTTTATGTCCGGTCCAGTAGAGCGGGGAGTACTGTCCGGCCCGATAGAACCGAACCAGCCGGGCGACAGCAGTGGGCGGGTCCACTTCTCGGCGCCACTAGGCGGGCTCTATGCCAAGAAGAGGAAGAGGAGGAAGGGCATTTCGGGAGTAAAAAAGGCGATATACCGTAATTTATCGGAGAAAAAGAGGCCGTGGGTGGTACCGGTGTTGAGTAACCGGAGGGAAAATTCGGGAACTAGGGAGGAGAGGGAGCAAGAGGGTAGTAGCAACAGTAATGTGCATTGGGCGTTGGGGAAGGCGGGGGAGGATCGGGTGCATGTGGTTGTATCGGAGGAGCAAGGTTGGTTGTTTGTTGGGATTTATGATGGGTTCAACGGCCCCGATGCACCGGAATTCTTGATGGGTAATCTTTATAGAACTGTTTATAATCAGCTTCAAGGCCTCTTTTGGGAGGTCGAAGAAGAGGAGTTTCAATCTGAAGTGCCAGTGACAATCGCTAATGAAATTACGACAAATTCGTCAAATTGTGAGACGAATTTGGTCTCTCAAGCTCATGAAAGTGAGACATTGGAGGGAACAGATGATAAAAGTGATATGGAGGTTGAACAAAGAGCGAAGAGGGTAACGTTTGAAACAGAAGGGGTGGGGGTTAGTCAGAGGAGGAGATTGTGGGAGCTTCTTGCGGAGGATGACCTGGAAGATGGGCTTGATCTTTCTGGGTCCGATAGGTTTGCGTTTTCTGTAGATGATGCGATCAGTGTAGGCAATGCAGGGTCCGCAGTGACTAGGAGGTGGTTGTTGTTGTCGAAATTGAAACAAGGTTTGTCCAAACAAAGGGAGAGGAAATTGTTCCCGTGGAAATTTGGTTTGGAGGGAAAGAGAGAGGAGAAGATGGAGGTGGAAGTGGAGGAGAATAGAGCACCGGAGGACAGGGTTTTGAAAAGGAAGCGTAAGGAAGGACCAGTGGATCATGAGTTGGTTTTGAGGGCATTGTCGAGAGCATTAGAAGTGACTGAACTAGCCTTCTTGGATATGACGGATAAGGTGTTGGAGACAAATCCAGAGTTGGCATTGATGGGTTCATGTTTGTTGGTTGTGTTGATGAGGGATGAGGATGTGTATGTGATGAATGTTGGTGATAGCAGGGCTATTGTTGCTCAGTGTCAGCCCAGAGAGGTTGGCTCTAGTGCGTATGACAATGTTTTGAGCACAGAGGGTATAATTGAGGGTTCTGCTGAGTCATTGAGGTTGACTGCATTGCAGTTGTCAACCGATCACAGCACAAGTATTGAAGAAGTAAGTTTTCAGCTATAGCAAGTTCCTTAATTTTATTTGTTAGTAGAGGCTTTTCCTTGGGGTTGGTTGAATCATGGAAAATTTCATTGATTTCTGTTGATTATTTAGTTGAAAGTGATATGACCTACTTTTTACTTTTAGAAATCATATTTACAAATGGTTAGATCTGTTTTATCTATTTTATCCCAAGCTAGTGTTAACGATCTGTATTTAGATTTAATAGGAGGATACTGCTCTTGGCAATTCACTAGTATTTTTGATGTTTTTAGTTGCTTTTGCCCTGATACACCAAACTAATAGAGCTTTGTCGTACATCTAAGGTCTGGACACATGAAAGATTCTGAGACCTTTCAGCTAAGCTGTAAGTCAGAGGCAATGCATCCTTGGGGATGTTTACTTTTCTCAAACTGAAGCATTGCTGTCCATATTTAATAAATACTTGTATTTTTCCCTGGTTTCTATCTATTTGGAAATTATTTTTGATACAATTTTAGATTTTAAATCTTGAACATGAGATGACACTAAGATACTGGACCTTCCTATTGGACATGCTCAGGATAACTCTGGCTTTTAATAACACCCTCTGATCTTTTTTCCTCGAATGCATTCAATATTAATTCTGCTTGTTTTATGTCACTTTCTGGATGTTAGTTAAACTAATAAGAGTAAGTTGAATTAAATTCCTTCTTTTCTGTTCAAAGGAAAAAGTGTCATGCGTTTGAAAATTTGTCATTTTTTTAGTTGTTACTGCCAGTCAAATGGCTGCCATGTAACCATTTCTTTTTCGTGTGCTTTGACAATCTATACGAGGAAACTTCCCTTTTTTTTTTTCTTCATGCAATTTTGTCAATTTTGCATCTCCTTTTCCAATAGAGTAAAGAAGATGAAAGGAAGCTTCCTCATGTGTTTGATTTTGTAATTGAGCGGTCCTTTGAATGTGGGATGCCACTGTGTCAGTATCATTTGTTTGTTTACATCTAAATTTTCTACTCAATTGATACTGTCATATTACTCTTCATTGTTAATTTAATTTTACACCATATCTTATCTTTGCAAGATGCTCTTAGGGATACAAGAACTATAGCGAGCAACTTGTGGATGTTTGATTTTTATGAATGTAATAGTTATCATGCTTGCTATTGGGGCATAACTAATTATTGTTGGGAGATGTATCTATTCATCTAATTTGAATTAGTCAAACTTAATTTATACTTGAATCTTACTCATTTATTTACTTTGAATACTTGAAGCTTAACTTGATCATAATTAAATTGTCAGTCAAACCGTAGACTGATTCAAATTTAAACATATATGGAATTGACTAATATCGAATAATTATTTTATAGAATTTTGATTATTTTAAAATATATAAAATATAAAATGGCCGATTAGGTTTGCCAGCTAAGACTCAATTTAAGTTTAACTTGACTTACTATTCCAGATATTGAGTTTAAGTTGTATTTGGATATTCTGCTAGTAGAGTCCGAGCAGCTCAGTTACTCCTGGACTTGCATCAGTTATGGCGCATGCATTTATGGCTTCTTGTTCTTTGTCTCATATGATTGTGCTTATTGCTGTAATATTTTATCGCAGCTAAGCTTTTAGATTCAGTTCTTTGAAGCTTCATCATGTTTTTTTTTTGTTATTTCACCTCTTACATATGCTTGGACTCTCTTTAATATTTTCACGTCATATATATCAAGCTGTGTTGCTTGAACTACACCTCATCAATTGAGTACAGGTTGACATGCTTGTCGTGTACCAAACATGTATATAGCGGGTCTTCACATGTGTTTCATGTAGTAAAGGGCTGGCACATAAAATGGTTTTTCTATTATTGAGGAGTCCCTAAACTCTTCTCCTTTTTGCATGTTTGCCTCTGTTTATGATTAAAGGCAGTTGGTCTTGAGAACCAATGCTTACTTTTTATATTCACTTTGCTTTCTAGTCACACATTTATGAAGTCGCTAAAATTTCTAATTATTTGTCACTTTGTGCAGGAAGTCACAAGAATTAAGAATGAACATCCAGATGACAGCCAATGTATAGTCAATGATAGGGTTAAAGGTCGTCTTAAGGTTACTAGAGCATTTGGGGCAGGATTTCTGAAACAGGTTCTGAAATAAGCTTATGTAACTAGATTTTCCTTCGGTTTGTGATATACTGATATG
>CAODLS010565364.1:0-11765 GCA_948243855.1 Flueggea neowawraea | reverse complement strand
TGCATTATCTTACATATTGTGCGTCTTTGGTTTTTAACATTTCACTCACAAAATGTCAGTATTGTTCATGTTCGTGGATTTCCTCATAATTCTATCTAGTCTCCACTTCTTAAGGACTTAAGGTTCTTAAACCTTTTTCCTTGCCTTTGTATTGAAATTTCTCCAATAGAATAAGACGTTATCGAATTCCTCACGATCTCATGCTTGAGATAAACGTGGATTAGGTGCAACTTGATTTGCTCCTAACATCTAGGCAAGAAGTGAACAACTACTTTGGACTTTGTCCTTGATCAAACTATGATCAGATCATTAGTTCTTTAATCATGTAAGACTTACACATCTACTTGCATGATTAGGTTTTATAACAAGTATCAGTCGATGGTCAAAGACCACGAGTTTAGTTAGTGTCACGCCAACTAACTGCTCTTAAACTGTAAATTACAAATATATATTACATCTTGATACTTATAAATTAGCCAAGTGAATACATCATCTTTTGTACCGATAAAAGACGATGATAAACGTAGTGAAATTCTCTAACTTTTACATCTTATAGACATTTTAGTCCAAAATGTGTTGAGTGATATTCTACTCATCCTTGAATTTGGACATAACCAAGTTCAAATGGGCACGAGCTTAGTTCTTATAGTACATGCTAAATTTTTCTAATCTAGGAATTACGATTGTTGCCACCTAAACTCAGCATAGTTTTAACATACACATATGTATGTCTCGACATCAATCGACTTTTATAAGCAGGTAATCACACAAATAACTTTGATAAATAACAAGACATAATTGCACACAAGCAAGTCATTGCAATACACATATATTTACCGTCCAACCAAAAATTAAACTAGCGTAATCTCTTATTAAGCTTTGAATCGTAATGTACATTAGGTGCACATTTACCATCTCGGTCTTAACAATTAACCATACTATATTTAATTTTATAGACAGTAAATAATGACTATTTGAATTCACTTTTAAAGTCCACTTGACTTAAGAGAATCCATGTTGGTCATCTCAATTATTTAGACAAACTCAATAATTTGACAATATATTCAACATATAAAATATTGCATAAAATTAAGGCAAATTAACACAATAATAAGCCAAAACAATAAATGAAATCATCTTCATTTATTAAACCAACATGTAATCCAAATAATCTATCTCAATGTTAATATACATACATTAACATTGGACAACATTAACACACAAATAATGCTAATATCCCTAAAGAATAATACTACACAAATATAGTATTAAATACATACCTGCCAATTGGATACACGATGAACCTTTTTCAAATTGTTAAAATAGAATTCATAAGTAGCTGTGCCAACTTATCTAAAATTTTATAAATCATACGACCTTAAAGTGGATCTCTCACTTCTCACGATCTCTTTTTTTACGATCATGGTGATATTGAACATACTAATTTCAAAACGTTTTAACTCACTATAATCTCTAAGTGTATTTCCTCAACACTTAGGGAATCATGTTTTCATGAAATTCTAGTATAGACCAATACCGGTGATGAGTACCATAATCTTTTATGAAGTAAGTGAACATTCATCACCATTGTACACTTAATGCACAATCAAATCTCCTTTCCAACCATCACCGTCCCAAAATACTCTTTGAGAGTCATGCAAATTCTTCTTTAATTTGCACTATGTTCAATACAACGTAGTTTTATCTCATTTCGTATATTTGTAATAAATTACAAATAAAACAGGTATATACGTACTCCCGTATTTCTTAAATAATTAAAATCTAATTTCAATTATCTAAATAAGAACCACATTTGTACGTTTTAAAAATAATAATTTTGAAAACTAATTTTCAAAATAATTCTTGGCAGAAAAATGAAATTTTTCACAATTTTTAACACTATTTATACATCAATAAATTGAAAAAAAATAGTTCAAGAACTCAAAAAATTGTGAAAAATATACCAAAAATTTCAGAAAAATCTAAAAATAATTCTGCTTGAAAAAAAAGAAAAATGGTGGTCGGTACACTTGTCAAGCGCCCCCATGCGTCGTCCAGCTGCACGGTGCCACCACGTGTCACAGTCGCGTGGTGACACATGTCGATAAAACACATGTCAAAATCTGAATTGACTACGTGTCGCTTTCTTAATGGTCCAAGTCGATCGATACGCATACCACGTGTCATATACAGATATCGCCACGTGTTGGAGTAATATACTGTCACGTGTTGACGCCATATACATCCACGTGTTGTCGTTGCAGGAGGCCACTTGTTGCGACTACATAAAGCCATGTGTTGATATATAATTCGTCCACGTTTTGCGCAGTCAACTTTGACCGTTTGACCGTGCCACATGGCGAAATGTGATTGGTCCGTTTGTCTTTTCTGGATCCTTCTTTATCCTTTTACCGCTGCCACGTGTCATTATTCGAGTGATTCGCGTGCAACCAATAGAAACGTGTCACGTCATCGTTTCTTATCAGATGAATAAATTCATCTCGGTATCCTCACTTAGTATTTTTCAATCTGATTTTCGTCAATTTGACGACCTTCCCGATGGAATTTCAGGACGAAAATTTGGCAAGTAACGTTTTCAAGGTCGTTGATCTCAAATCTTTTGTCGAAATTTTGAAATTCCAACTTTCAAAATTCGACTCCGGACAGACTCAAACAAAAAATGACGTTCGAGATGGAAAGTTGAATACCAAAAAATCACAGTATGCATACTAGACAGAGACCAACAATATTTTCGAAACATATTTGAAAAACTCATGTTGGCTCTGATATCAATGAATGAATCATATACCGGTTTAACTAATAAACAATATAATAAATAGGTTCGACTTACTAACATCGATTCCAGCGGAAGCTTGCAGTGGAGCAAGACCAGTTCTATATTGGTCTTGCGAGCAAACCACGGTTGAAATGTCAATGGGAGTGCTCGGCTGTTTCGCAGTTTAGATGTCACACGTGATCTGTGCAGGACTCGGGACATGAGGCCAAACCTCTCTCTCTCCCGGTTGAGAGCTCTCTTTCTCTTTGTGTGTGTGTTGGTGTTGAATGGGAGGAAAGAGCAAAGCTCCTTATATAAGTCTCTAACGGGCTAACGGGCCTAATGGGCCCAACCGACCAATTTCATCCCTAACTCAATTGGGTTTGTCAATTGGTCTCGTTTCACTTCCCGGTTCACACATTGTCTAACCGAGTTTGATTCTCCTCAATTAGACTTTCCAATTGGTCTCGGTTCACAGTCTTGATTCATACTTTGACCGACCGAGTTCGGTTCGCCCGTCATAGGCGGACCACATTTTTCAACAGCCATATTAATGGTGACGTCTAATCAAACTTCTAATCTGATCAAGTCAATTAATAACAAAATCATGAAAAGACAATACACAATTTGCTCAATTAGACAAAAAATAAAAGATGTTCACTACCCGTAAATATTGGCTTTGTTCATAAAAAGGACTCGTGACAGACCAAATTTCATCTATCATCCATGACCTTACTGTTCTAACTACCTTCATTACACGAGAACAGCTTGTAATCACTAGTAATAAAAAGTTAATTTATATAATTTTGCTACTTTATCTTGCCAATTTAGATACTTTTTTTTAATATATCTGTTTAAATATTGTTTATTAGTTATCTTATCATGTTTGGTTCTATTCTACGATAAGTGTTTACCTTTCTTGAGATTTAAACTATCCAATAAATTTTGTACAGAGTCAACACTTACCACTAAATTAATAATTTGTTCATCTGTTATTTGTTATTTAATTTAGCTAAGACAAAACAACCAGTCAAATCCTATATTAATCTTAATCCCTACATTTGACCCTTTCCATCATATCATTAGTCAAAACTTTTCTTGAAATTAAACCCCTTCTTTTACCGACAACTTGATCGAACATTAGTTCTATATTAATGATGTTTTTTTGCGCTTAATTAAGTCGTAAATCTCTCATTTGGTTGGTTGGTTGGTTAATACTCTCACTTAAAAATACTTGGAGTGCATTTTACTATTTTTGGTAGGAAAAGCATAAAGAGAGAAAGATTCCAGTGCTTTAGAGCTAAAGCAGGATTAATTAATTCCATTCTAAAGTTTGATTAATTAATTAAATAATTAGCGTGAAAGAACATTATAGAACAAGGTCTTAAAACAGTAATCAATCTGGGATCACACCATCTTGTCAAATTTGTATCTGTCGATGGTTGTACTGAAAATACTCCTTAACTATAAACTTAAAATGTTAATCGAATATAAAACTACTTGATTAGATAGTATAATTACAAATATGGTGGGGATTTTAATAATCAAAGAAGCATGTAGATGTAGCAATGCTATGGACCATTATTAATTGTTCTAGGTGATCAGTGAGGCCAATAATTAAAGTATAATATGCCTAACCAAAAAAGGTAATTCATTCTTCTGTTGCAAAGTCCTTGTTGAAATCAAAAGGCAATTTAATTATTGGCATCTTTTAATTGTTTAATTGGACTTGTTTGGACACTATCTTACATTTTGTTCTTGTTATTTGAATTGCATTGCGATATTTTTTGAGTGTTTTGGTGGTCTTTGTCCTAAACATAGTGTAATATATAGACCCACTTATATGATATTAATTTAAATTACTATTAAAAAGATAATTATTTATATTTTTAACCATTTAAAAATCGACGATGCTAACGGAGAAAGTTATTTTTTTTCTTATTCAACAAATTGTTGGTTTAGCAACAAACAAATTTTATATATCAAAAAATAAAGAAAATCCGAGATGAAAAAGAACTACCAGTGATGTAATCCTAAAAAATGATGTTAATAACCAAATACCTTAAAAATTTTATCAACATAATGGCGTAGTACTGACATGTGGACATGCCATGTTATCATGTTGTACATGTGTGTATGTCAGCATGATACTTAATCGTAAAAACAAATAGAACACTAACACCGGTATAAATTTGATACAACTCTCAAAATTCAGAATTTTTTCCAACAATTTTTAAAATACAGAGTGAATTTAATAAAAGTGTCAAAATTTAGATTATTTTGATTTATTTACTCGCTCTTTGTAAAAAAGAAATTATCTTTTCTTACGAATATGATATCATATAAGTATTTAAGAAACTTTATAAACATATATACTATGTCTCAATCTTTTCGTTTTTGATAGTCATAAGTCCCAATCTTTAATGTGACATGAGTAATGCTTTGGTCTAAAATGGAAGAAGATAACCTAACTTTAATCATAATGGAATCTGCTTTATGTTTGTTGGCGTCATTATTCAAAGCTTATCCTTTCATTAGCACAATATAGTGTAGGTACCCTCTATTATTCACATTGCCTTATGCCTAGATTACGATGTTTCCAAGTCTATACAAATAATCAAAATTTAATGTCCATAATTTCGCCCGTACTTGTCTATACCCATGCGTGTACATTTATTTTTCCTTAAAAAATAAAACCATTTTTATATTTGATAATGTGAAGATGATTAGCATGCAGTTGTTAAAGTAATATAGTGCTAAAGATAGAGATGGTTTAGCTGAAATTAATAAGTTTACAATGATAATATAGTGCTAAAGGTATCTGCTACGTTGAATTTAAACTTATTTAGTTGTTGAAGTGTAGATTACAATAGATAGAAAATAATATAGAGTAAAATAGAAGTAGAGTGAAATTATTTTAAGGGAAAAAAAACCTACATGCTAAAGAGTTGCTAAATGTAATCCTTCGGATGAACACTCTTTTAGTTTATGTTCGAATTCACATATGAATATATTAATTTGCTCGAAACGCACATAATACTTAAGGATAAACAAATAATATATAACATATAACATGAATTTTTTATAGATTAGGTTGTACATCTCTACTACCAAGCAAGCTAATGTGGTCGGATTGAAGTTGTAGTGTCATGCTCTCATATCGCCTAGAAATCGAAAATAAAAGTCTCTTATAAATACTTTCATTCTTCAAACTACTGAGTTGCCTTTTTAAAAATAAAATTATGAAGTCCATAAATTCAAAATTGATAATACCTCATTAAATAGATTTAGCACAATATCTTCAAGAGATATAGTTCACAACACAAGTAACTTCTATGTTTTGCGGTACTGAAGAAGAACAGAAGAAGTATGGATGACACCAAAATGACCATATGATGAGAGTTCCTGGAATTACTTGCCGTGTTGCTAACCTATTACTTGTACAAGTTTGAGGAAGACAAAACTTTAAGGTTATGTCAATTTCATTTAGAATACACATTGCATCATCTATTGAATTTGTCTCAGTCAATATTTGAATTGAGGCTTTTTAAATATTTTTGCACTTTCTACAATATTCTTTTTGTTGAATTAGATGTGTTTTCCCTGACTAAAATTGAGCATATGTGTGTATATGAGACACAAGCAACTGATTATAATGGCAGAATTAATCATAACGCAATAGATGTTTAATTTGTGAAGACTAGACGAACACTTTTAAAATTCGAATATTAGAAGTTTTCTTCAAGTTTCTTCTTTTTCAGCAAATGTTTATTGGTCAAAATATTAGTCATTTGCCAATTATTTAAGAGACCACAAAAGGCTACGTACATATAATATAAATACAAATCTTTTCTTGATTAATTAATTTTGGTAACACTTAATTATTGTTTACATTTCATTTTCATACCCAATGCGACCGACAGAATTTTGAATGACGTAGAAATATGAGCTACACATATCATACCTCAATTATATTCATACATAATAATTGAGATTTCACTCATGTATTGATGATTTATTTTCACAATAAATTAGAAAAATAGAGATATATAGTTGTGAATTTTTAATTTAAGTAAGATGGTTTAGTTTTGACTATGAAAATTAGCCTTCATCACAGCTCACAAGTCTTATCAACTTCGTTAAGACTTATCATTTAAACCCACGTTTTTTCTATTTATGCTAAAATAACAAATTAACAATGGCCTAATAGCTAGTAGCTAGGTCTTCACTGTTTAAGAATGAATGGTCTTTCAAAATGGTCGAAAACAAGAAAATGATAAGTGGAAGTTAGTTAAAACTTCTCTTCATCTATAGTTGAAGAGACTTATGAGCAGTTGTTTCGTTTCATTCAATTGCAACTTGTTCACCATCGTACTTGTTTCAATAGATTAAAGTAGTATTTTAAATAGTAAGCTCAACAGAATATATAATAAAAATAAAAGTTTTTAAATTTATAATTTATTGATATTAGAATCATCTTTAACACTATAAGATCAAGAGGTTAAGAGTTTAAATCTTGTAAAAATCCATAGAAATAAATAAAATGACATATATATGAACACATCAATGAATGGTTAAAACATCTAATTAAATAGATCACTACACAAAGGACAACTTACTCCTGAACATGGAAGGTAGAGCATGTCTCATGTATTTTTAGGATGTAGTTTTCATTTTATGAAAGAAAGTACACTCATCATGATGGATAATTCAGCTAATAAATAATTAATAATTTGTAATTATGAATTTAAATGTTATGAACAATAACTATAAAAAAAATACATCAATAATTCGACATAATTGAAGAAGTTGTGTTAACATAAAGGCGTAACAAAATCAATACTTGAAACCAAACAAAACCTTGGTTCTGGTGGTAGTGTTAATTCTTAGCAGAATTTATCTGTCAAAAGCGTGAAAATTTGGATCTTATAGAAAAAAAAGGTTAATTAACCAAAATAACCTTATCTTAATACTATTTATCAAATTTTAACCCATGTTTTTTTTTAAAAAAAAAAGCATGAAAAAAATCGACCTTTAAATTCTATATTAAATCTATCACAACGCTAAATAGCCGTAATTTTTTCTGTTTATTTACAAGTTATCATGCTGATGTGGAAACATTGATGATATGGAAATTTGGGTTGGTCACATTTTAATCCACATTAACATTTTTAGTCCAAAAAAATTTCAAAAACCAAACTCAACCCAGCCCTAAGGGTGTTTCTTTTCTTTACAAGTCATTTTATCGGAAATCAAACTCGTGTTTCTTTTGTGTTACAGACGATTTTAATACCAATAATTTACAAATTCACCATTATGTTCCTGTGGAAGCTAGTCCTATCAAATCTGTCAAGCTAGAAAGTACGAATGCATGCTAGTACGTGAAATCTAGCAAGTATACTAGTCGCACAAGTAATACATTAGACTTAAGTCTGAATATCGTTTCCACGGAGGTAAGTGTTTAATTACCAAAATTGCTACCAAGTTGTAACTTAGGCAATCCTATAATAACTAAAAGAAAATAAAATAAAGAAAACATATAACTAAATTAACTAAACAAACAAATAAAAATAAACCGGCTAAGACACTCAAGTCAACCTCACCAATGTAACTCTATGAATCTGATATTTCAATTATATTGTCAAACTAATTTGTCACAGTGAAATTCCCTATAATATCTATTAGTCCATTTCTAGGTTATAACAGACGGACCTATTTCAAATTAATGAGCCTCTACATCTCCACGAGAATTTAATTAACTGAAATGTATTATCGATTTGTAGAATTCCTGGTTACTAGAGGTTTCAATCTGATTCACCAAAACTGCACACTAAAACTGATTCTATTTTTAATCAGATTAACTACGCGTTATATATTATGTTTGTTGCATCCCTGATTTCTATTTTTTCGAACTCAAAACCTGGCACAAAATCATGTAAAAATAGAATCTTGAATCCAGGAAAAAATAAGATTAGAATGATTAGAATCTTGAATCCAGGACATTCCTAACGGATTCATTTGCGAGCTTGGAAGTTTTCACAGGTTTCAAACTCGATCTCCGGCAAGCGAAGATTTGCTGCATAAACTGTTTCAAACAGAAATACCGTATGAAAGATTTAACTCAGATGACGCAGCATACAAATTTACAATACAAAGAACAAAAGCATAGTCGAATAAAAGCCTGTCTAAATATCATCAGTGTTGTGTTCCGCAACAACACTGAGAAGAGAAAAAATATCGAGATAAAAGCATGATATACCAACCAATGTGCTTGTAGCTCATTGCTACAGATGAAGTTGTATCCAACACTACGGTCTACGGGTCACAAATAAAATGAATTATCTAAAAAGATAATATACCAAAACTCCCGCTACCAGAAGAAAACTCACAAGCTTTGTTACTAATACAATTCTTTTATTGATTTATCAAAAACAGAAGCTGCTTGTATTTGGAGAAGATTGTGATAACATACATAAACTCTACATTTCAGTACGGGAAAAAATGGGAATACAACCAAAATGAATAAAATCTGTTGATGAAACTTGCAGTGAAACCGTTGAAAAGTCTGCGAAAAACTTGCACCAATTTGAAGCAAAAACAAACAGAAGTCGACGAGGAAGAACTTGTAAGTTACAGTTTCAAATGGAAAGCTCGGCTGATTCGAATTTAGAAACCTTCAAGGGCTCTTGTAGATCGGGGTTGAAGGGAAGCAAGTAACCTTGTGCATATTGTGCCATCAACTGGTTCTCTAGCACCAAGGCTACCATGGCTTCTACCATGGGCACAGCTGCATCACCCAAAAACCAAAAAAGCTTAACTTATAAACAAGCATAGTCAACACTCATGAAGTGGTTCTACTTGGATTTTCCATTAGCAGTAGCATCATATTTAACGTAGTAATTTGCTGCCTTCCTTTACTAACGCATGATATCATCATATCCCAAATCTACGTTCTTGAGGAATTCATAAATCATTTTTGAGAATTATAGACTCCGTTGCTATTATCACAATAGTTGATTCTTGCAAGAAACAATCACCAACCCACTTCTTGGGAGGCAGACGGTGGGGACAAAGTGCTAACTATTGTTACGGGACATACCTCGTGGAACAACACAAGGATCGTGGCGACCACGTGCTATTAGCTGTGTCTCCTTTTTATCTCGTCACCGTATGTTGCTTCCTCTGCACAAACAAAGAAATGCATGTCTCAGAACAGGGATGTCGAGCTTGGTACTTAAATAAGGGAAATATTCAAAATTACTTCCTGTCCAGAGCCCAGGAATAATTTGTGAACAAATTAAGTGAAAATAGATGCAAAGAAATTTTAACCCTTTACAATAGTCTATTTAATAGAAAACAAGTCAACTTTTTTTTCTTCACAACACAACCAATACAAAAACTGAATATTACACCAGTTTTAAAGCCTGAAAGCAGAAAATGTGGGCGCAAGTGTTGAAAGAGAGTACAGAAGATAGACTTAATCCTATTGAAGATGTTGGCTTGAAAGCTATTCTCATGTTTATAATTTCACCATTTCATATTCCTCCCTGCTCGTCAGAATAGAAAATCTCATTAGTACATGCTCTCATTTTTCGCCGCTCAAGGACCTAAAATGATCTAAAATAAGCACACACACCTGTATCCCCCCAGTCATAAAAGTACCTAAAAGATCAATAATTCAATTAAAACTGAAAAATAAAAACTACGCAATAATAGCATTCTGTTCTGGTTTCATTTGTCCAGTCACAAGCTTTAACGAAAATGCTTTCAAGAGTACACATAAGTTCTAACCTGCAAATCCACTGCCAAATTCAAACCCTTTTGTAGCAGGTAGCGACATAGCAGCTTTAGCCAGCTCAGCTTCAAGCTTGTCAAAGACAGGAGAACCGAGACCCTAGCATTGAATTACAGATTTTATTCCAAAATTTTGAAGAAAATTTTATACCATAGCACACATCTGCAAAGAGATCTTCCTGGTAAAGAAACTGCCTTTGGAAACCTCAACGCCCTGAAATTCTTAACCAACACCATAAGTTATACTTACAAGTGGAGCATTTCTCACAATACATGTGACAACACCACCAACAGAATCCCCTCTCACTCGCACAACATCAATGGCAGCAATCATCTTCTCTGCATATTCAGGATCTGGACATCTAACAATATTGCTTTCTATCTCTCAAATTCATAAGGCACAGTAAGTA
Organism: Flueggea neowawraea; assembly: GCA_948243855.1. NCBI lineage: Eukaryota > Viridiplantae > Streptophyta > Magnoliopsida > Malpighiales > Phyllanthaceae > Flueggea > Flueggea neowawraea. The sequence goes on along the minus strand of CAODLS010565364.1, from coordinate 785 downwards.
CAATGGCTGCTCAAGAAAGGGAAACTACAATTTGATTATATCAAGTCCACATTTGTTCAGAATCCAAAGCGAATCTCAGAAAAAACAAAAGTGCCACTAATCCTAAATTCTCAATAAGGCAATTTACCTTCTCAAGTGAGTTTCATGATGAACAGAACCTTCTGGAAGTACTACCTTGTGGACTTGCGAGACATAAGCAAGAATCTGCAAGCAAGATCAATAAAAAGACAATGAGCAAGATAATATTGACATAAAACTCACTACTACTAGTCAGAAATTAATTAAAAACAGAAATTACAAAAGAAATAATCTCATGAGGCATGTTTGATTAATGCGTTGATTACAAATCACAAAAGAAGTAAAATTATTCTAACTTGCATCTCTATTAGCATTCAACTATTTAACTTAAAATAAAAGATATTCAAAGACGCAGTATTTTATCATTGGTTGAAATTTAAATACTCATATTTTTTATTGGTTTCTTATAAGTTCATCCTCCCCATATATGCAAACTATATTGCATTCACAATTCACAGAGATGTCACAAATGCAATACAAAGATATGGTTAAATAAACAGATTACAATCATGAAGAGAAACACACAAAAAAAGAGAAAAAACAGAGTTCCATGTCTTGTACTTAAACTGTTTGTGGAGGGCTCGGATAGGGCTTCTGTTGTTTGTTCGTGTTTCAATGAAAATTTGTTTGTAATGCTTGTTTTGTGCGTCTTTTGGTAATACAGGGATTTAGTTGGGTTGGTGTTGTGTGCATGGCGACGAGGTCCG
>CAODLS010565336.1:0-14582 GCA_948243855.1 Flueggea neowawraea | reverse complement strand
TTTTTTTTTATTTAAAAATATGTTTATTTGTCTTTGTTATCAAATAATCATCAATCATTAGTTTGCTGTGATTCGTTTAGGATTCAATTTAGGATTATTTTTCTTATTTGTCTTACTAATAAGGGTTCATTCGTGGTACAACAAATGTAAAAACCATATAGTATTGGTTTGTATCATTAAGTTGTTTCGGTAAAAAAAGAAAAAAACGTTGCTCTATTTCATTCTGGTTGTATTAGAAAATTAACTCGAGGAAATTTTTAATCCATAGTGTTCATCTTTTGCAGGACCCAAGTCTTGTAGTTTGTAGAGTTGAACGTAAAAATCAATTGTTGTCGAGGGTAAGAGGTGAAGAATACAAAGAAGATGATTCAAGAATGTTGGAAGTTGTGCCATCAATCTCAACATTGAGCTTGCAAAGCAGTAATGCGTATATGGAACCCATGACAATGATGACATCTACAACAACTCAAGTAATTCAGCAAATAGAAACACAGATCGATAAATCGACGACAATGATATCATCTACAACAACTGAAGTAATTCAGCAAACAGAAGCACAGATCGAAAATGATTTATCGGATGGAAATCTTTGGATTTTTTCGGAAGATTTAGAAGACTTGCTTTCATCTCTATAATATTTAGAGTTAATTAGGGATGTCTTAAGGCCAATTGTAGCAGTAGACAATAATATTTTAATAATATTAAATAATAAAAAATATTATAAATTATTGAATTTGTTTTTGTATATAAATTAATGATTTTTTAAAATGCATGCACGTAAAGAAAATATATTAATTTTAAATTTAAATATTTTTATATCGAATATATCTAGAGAAATGATGAAAAAATGCATTTGAAAAATGAATTTATATTTCTTTTATAAAGTTAACCTTGCAAGTGTTATTTTCATTTTCATCATTATAAGATCTATGAATAGAGTTTATTTCAAGACAAATACATACAATGTTATGTTGATTTATATGAATAAAAAATATAAATAAAAAATCATAATAAAAGAGCTAATTTATTTATTAGAAAATTGAAGTGCTAACAAAAGTATATCCATATAGATCAAATAAATGAACTCTTAAGCTTGTTTTCAAACTAATATTTTAATTAATTTCAAATGCATTTTTTCTTTAAAAGACAATAAAAAATTAATTAAAATTTCCTAAATTTAAAATTAAATGAGTAAATCAAATAAGTATGGAAGATTTTGTCAATGTTTTGATTAAACATTGGAGTCTTTTTTCATAAGATCAATTATAATTTTTTTAGGCCTTTTTTGTAAGCTTTTATATTTTTTTTGTTTCTAATTTTAAATTCATTTTGTAAGCAGATGGAATTAATTTTTTTAAAAATATAATTTAATTTACTTTCTTTTATTTTTGAATTTTATAAAAATAATTTTTATAGAGCCCTACCCTTTAATATTTTTGAAAACTATTAGGTGCTTGTCTTAGGCTATACAAAGTTTTTTTTTTCAAACTTTATTTTCTTGACCTAGAATAACACACACCTCATGTTGAATTATATAAATCTCTTCTTCTAACTCATCATCTAAAAACATAGTTTTAACATTTATTTAATCAACAACAAGTTTTTTAGATTGAAGTCAAAGCAAGTAAAACTCGAATAGAAGAAATTCTGTTTACATGACTAAAGTGTCAAAACAATCGATGTTTTACTTTTGAATAAACCCCTTTGTAGCAAGTCTCATTTTAAATTTATAAACTCATTGCCATTTGGTTTAAGTTTCTTTATAGTAACTCATTTACAACCAATTGTTTTAGCTCTTAGATATGAATTAACTATTTCCCAAGTTTTATTTTGTGAAGGTAGTTTAGTTTCTATAGCTTCTTTCAAAAATAAAGAATCAAGAGAGGAAAAAGCTTTTGAAAGATTAGGACTTTTTTCAACAAGATAAGTAATAAAAATCACTTTTAGAAGAATGTTCTTTTCTTCTACCTTTTACTCCTCAAAATTTCAAATAAATCATCCCAACTATTTTCATTAATAAGAGCACAAGAAATATTTTTAGAGTAAATTGACGGGGTGTCACAAATAGCAAGCATTAAACACAGTTTGAAAACACTTCGCTTTCCAAAACACATGTCATATCCTACGTACAATATATATAGCAAATAGTGACTCATGTCACGTATATCTCAATCACTTACCTAGAATCTGTCTATCCACTATCAGTCTAATCTTGGGAAGAGGCATTGGCAGGAAGTGAAAAGGATACTTAGATACCTAAAGAAAACTAAGATCTACACATTGTACTATCAATGAGGAGATATGCGACTAAGAGGATACACAGATACGGACCTAGACAGTGATGTGGAAGACAAGAAATACACATCTAGATATGTCTTCTTACTTGGAAATTAAGCCATTTCATGGGGTAGTAAAAAATAAACATGTGTATCACTATCTATCATGAAAGTCGTGTATATAGCTTGATCAGTTGCAGTGTAAGAGGCTATATGGTTAAAATGGTTTTTGAAAAACCTTAGACTAACTACCTCTCCAAATTCCACAACTATTTATTTTGATAGTAGGGCAATGATAGCTTACACTAAGAATTTGAGAGTTCATAGGAAGAGTAAGAATATAGACATTAAGTTTCATTTTGTAAAAGTTATGGTTGTACGAGGAGATGTAAAAATTGAGTATGTTCCTAATCATGAGATAATAGCATATTCGTTTAAGGTTATGTAAAATTTAGGAACATTTTGTTTTGTGTAATGTTACATTATGTGACTAAGTTTTACATTTGACATTGTGTGAAATGATTTTTTAATTGAGTAATAAAAATATCATTTTTATTCAAGTTCTTTTTTAGCAATGTACGTGAGTGAATATTATTTGTTAACATTCACTAAATTGAGTATAGTAGAGCATGTTAGATGGGAAAGTAGCCCACTCACATAGGTGTTTACCTTGGGTTTAGCCACTTTTTTGTTAAATGCCAAGATGAAGCAAATTTTGAACATATGAATGTCTACTAGAGCGTGTTCATAATCATTAAATGTTGCCTTGCATAATTTGCAAGATTAAGACGTCTGGTTAATTTGTGAAATATGTCGTGGATGAAGGATCCATGTTAGATTACTATGTAACCAATATTGCTAAGTGTTTAAGTAGGCTTAGCATAATTCTATCTTAAAATCAAAGGTGCTTTTAGAGAGAGGTGGACTAAGGCAGAACGCTTGGGTGCATTCTAACCAAGGCCTTTGCATGGTGCTTATAAAATTCTAATTAAGCATGCACTCTTTCAAGGAAGGAAAGAACACCATGATCATACCATGTGTGTGAAACACGACCATGAGAATGGGAAAATCTTGTTACACAAGATGATCTCAATTTCTCTGGTGTGACACCCTGTAGTGAAGAAGAGGTTCTCTGTACTATCTACCTTTAGGACTCTTAACGCATACCTAAATTATGAATTCGTGTGTTGCCAAAAAGTTGTGCATGATTTGACTAGATAGGGTACCACAGGTAGTCATATTGGTTCAGGGTGGTTTGTATGGTATAGGAGAGGAAAACTACTTTCTTAACACATTCGCAAAATTTTGTGGTTCACTAGTGCCTGTTATAATTTCTTTGAGAAACATAATAGTGAACACGATCAATAAGTTTTGAAAGTAGCAATTGTGGAAAGACGATTGGATAAGGCATATCATAAAAGAAACAAAAGCTTATGTGTGAAGCTTAAGAGTAAGAAACAAGTTTTGAGAAATGTTGTATAACCTAACTACTGTACAATGTTATAGCTCTCATCGTATGTCGATCATGCAGTTCATTTGCTGTATGAAAAATTGGATCATTCCAAGGTTTCGTCGCGCTTGTGATTGTGGATTGTGGTTCATGGTGATTAGTAACAACTTGTTTCTTAGAATATCCAACCGATTCTTCTACTACATATTTTTAAGTAAGCTCGATCACTTGTTAAATTATTTTTCAATTTTTTTTCTGTTTATTCAGTTTTGGATGCCTTGCTATGTGACTAAAATCGGTTTGATATATTAAGAATTTAAGATCTTTCTAACAATTTTTTTATTTTTTTATATATAAAATTGTTCTAATTAAACGCAATAATTTTTTAATTTTAATCCTTTTTCCTTTAAAAGAAGTCTCAGATTCATTGGGATGCTTTATTGAGATATGGTAAGAATTTGGTTATAAAGCTGGACAAAGCAGAGAACAATCTTCAGGTGTATGGCGGTGTTTTAGCTAAAAAAGTTCTAGTAGCTCACGACCATCGGACCATGTCTGAGTAGATCTATGGTTTTCTTTAATTTTTGCCGCCATCGCCATGTCATGTTCTAAACGATAACTGCCTGTTAATTCTCTTATGATTAACAAGAATAAACTAATCACAAGTCATATTCCAAAGGCTCACATGTCCTCATGTGTTGGTCAAAACACTTTATCAATATCAATTCATAGATTAAAAATAGGCAGAGGAAAAGCATTTGAAATTCAGTAATGGCCAGTGGATCAGAGGTAGGGATAAATTATTTAATTTTAGGTTATCCGGAGAAAACATTTCAAGTCACAAGTTTTTAAATAGGCTCCATTTCTTGAGGTCATACATTAAGCATGGCATAATCAATGCACACTTAAAGACTCAATGTGCATCTATGCTATGGAACTTGCAACAGACTACCATGAAAGCCACGGGAAGAACATGAAATTCGTGATTAGATAGAGGTTGCTACGGCTTTTGATTAGTATGGTACTGAAATCAATTCTAATACTAAGTGATTGAGAGTTTAAATATATAGTGTTGAACAATTTTGACTTTATATTATTAAAATTTTCTTTAATACATACAAGCGTGTTTTATTTTTTATTTTTTTAAAAAAACTGTGCTTCGGTAGATTTTTATATGATTTCATCTCTTAAAAGTAGGGAATTTTTGTTAAAGTTTTTAATATGACTCTATCATGGAAATATGGTTTAGCGTTGTTTTCTAGGTCTATTTTGAAATAGGGTTGAACATTAGTTAAGTACTCCGTCCGGAATGTTTTGGTTCATTTTTCTTTATTCATCCTTCCCAGAATTTAATTCGCTTTCTGTTCGTAAATGTTAATCTAAAATGAAATGTCTATCACACCCTTCAATAAATGTATCAAATTTTGTGCTTTTTTTATTTTGAAACTATAATAGTAGTGTACATTAATTTACATGGAAAAGAGAGTGAGTGTAATTAAGAAAATTTACATAAATTCAAATACTCTCTCATAAATTCAAATACTATCTCCTTTTTACAATAATTTGTTAAGGTTGTAGCACATATATTAAGAAAATAATTAGATTACATTAATTATTGTACTAATTTATTATAATATCACTATTAATGATTCAGTAAAAATATAAATTATATATTGTAAGTAATTAATTATAAAGGTATATTTAGAAAATTATGTTCGAAACATTCTTGATTTTGTAAAATGTCACTTATTTTAATAAAAGAGTATTATCCTAAAAAATTACTTATTGTGAAAAAGAGGGAGTAATTTTCTTAATCTGTATGTATTTTATAAAGTGGACTAAAACATTGGGACAGAGTGGGTAAAATACATTGGTTTATTTATTTTTTTAAATAAGTTTATTTATTTATTTTTTAACTATCTTTTTTTTTCTTGTTTGTGTGTAAAAGGATCTGTATTAGATCAATACTCCAAAGAATTAAGGATGGAAAAACAATTAAATCCAGGTACATTAGTTTAGCGAGCTCAATAGGTACGTGAAGAAAATCTCTTCACTCGAAAATCTAAGAACTTACCTTTCTTGCTAAACAATCACGCACACTTAACTGCTACAATACTCAAGTTGGCTTATAAAAGATACAATAAAAATGAACTCTAAAATCCAAATAGTTAGCTTGATTATAGTCAATGATTAGAAGCCGTTAAGTTAGTAGATAAATTAAACGTGAAACAAACATTATATGCTTCCCTTCACATTCAGTAACGTGTTTTCCACCTCAAATCCCCTTCAACTTGACCACCTTAGCCACATGAATTGATTCTTTCTCACCGTAGAAACACCAAATATTCAATTCTATATATATATATATCTCAACAAAGTGCCAATTCATGTATCATCGAACAATTCCACAAATTAAATCCTTACCACTTCTAATATGTTTCCACATTAGTTACTCGGATTCTTCTTTCTTTTAAGCTCTCCTACATTACTCTCATTACCAGAATCTTCCTCTTCATATCTTGCTAGTCGAAGTTTACTAGTTAAGACCCATAAGAGTGTCGTTCAACAATATCTTGCACCTCACAACAAAGAAAGATCAAAACTCGGACTTCCTTAAATGGAGCAAGAAGCTCGCCAATTTTGCGGCGTCATGGGCTCATCGCAGGCTTGAAGATTGTGCGCTGATGCACTCGGGAAGCAATTACGGCGAAAACCTGTTTTGGGGAAGTGGGAAAGACTGGAAACCAGGCGATGCCGTCGTCGCTTGGGGCGAAGAGAGATGTTATTACAACCATAATACAAACAGTTGTGCTAAAGATAAAGATTGCTTGCATTATACACAGATGATTTGGAGGCAAACCACGAAGGTTGGATGTGCAAGTGTTGTTTGCAGAAGTGGAGATACGTTTATTACTTGTAACTATGATCCCCATGGTAATGCCATTGGTCAAAGACCTTTTTGATTGACTTTAACTTGGTCTGAGATGAGATAAATCAGTGATTGGTGCTAACTTTCTGAGTTTCTGTCTTACTGATCAAAAGAATTTCGTGCAAATTGGATTATATATTAGTGTTTAGTAGCGATCTTGGTTTGAGAGATGAAGTATATAGTGATATTTATCCTTAACTCGTGTAATTATTTTCTTGAGAGCTCTTTAAATTCTGATTCAAATTCAGTATATCTGTTACCATTGAGCTTGTTGATTGTTGCCCCTTTTAAGAGACTGAAACTCCAAACCTGTTTATTGATGGAATCAAACTCTCAATCACTTCTTATTAGAGTTGACTCCAGTATCATACTACGATTAGTCGGTTGATGTAACAGTCATACCATATAACAACATCCCGATATCTAGTATTTTCTTCCTCCAAAGTCTGGATGACCAGAACATTACTAAATAATTCATATTAGTATCTCTTGAGAGTCAGAACATTGCTACGGTATTCATGTTTAACTCAAGCAACATAGTATCCATTAGAAAAAACTACACTTATATATATTTTAATTATTCGAATATTAAGCACAAGTAAAAAATTAGGTAAACAAATTCCATTTTTCTTTTACAATTGTTACCATCTTGAGTACCATTAATTAAATCATTGTTTTTAAATCTACTCATAAGATCTCGATTAAGGCTGGTTTTAAAGGGCCTAGAAACGGGGCTACCGTTCCTAGCCCCCCACGCGTCCCAGTCCAGTAGCTCGTTCTCCTGCTGGAGGACGGGCTACATTTGTCAGGCGCGGGACCAGTTACTCTTTTTTTAATATTTAAATCTGACAGTTGGATCTGATTGATCCAACGGTCAGATTTACTCCAACGGTAATATTACCGTTGGAGTATTGTTAGGGCCAAAAAATTATCTTTTTGGTCCCTAACAGCTAGTTTTACCCATTTTCCTATAAATACCCCCTAAACACATTTTTTCTATCATTTCTTTACTTCAAACACTCATTTCTCTCTCCCAAACTCTCTCAACTCTTAAAATTTCTATCCAAATATTTTTTCAATGGATCTCAACGATTTTTCCGATTATTTTTCAAACAACAAAAACAAAACAATGGAAGAATAATACCGAATTTTATTTTCATGTATTATTATTTTATTTTAAGAAATTATGAACTTTATTTTAATGTATTTTTTATTTTAATGTATTTTTAATTTTAATATATTTTTTATTTTAATATAATATTTTTATTTTAATGAATTATTTTTATTTGAATGAACACTTTTTATTTAAATGAATTTGGGATAGAAAGTATTAAATGAAATAGTAGATAAAAGTTGGGGATTAAAATTAAATTGTATTTAGTGGAAAGCTGAATAGGTATCCCGCATGACTCTTAAAGTAATATCTGGGTTACGGATGAAAAAGTTGAAGGGTTAAGAACTAAAGACTTTAATAAAATAACAATAAAAATACTGAACAGACGTCTCACGGAACGACTTTAAAGACGCTAGGTTACAAATAGCCTAATAAGTGCTTATAAATATTTTTAAGGGTGAGAAAAGTAGCGATGTTTATCTATCGTAGTCTTTTTGACTCGTCTGAATTGAATTAGCAAAAGCTTCGACCTCTTCCTGCTCCTCTCAATTGCTTTTCCTTCTTGTACTGCGGCCTTATTTATAAGTGTCTTGGCCTTTTAAAATGATTCAAAATTTGTCACTTCATCCTAACAAAGTGGTTGAGTGTATATTGTAAACTTCGAGATACAGAACTTTAAGCGGTTGAGTGTGTGTTTTAAATTTCGAGAATACAGGGTTCAGATCCCATTATAATTTAGTGAGCTTTTGATTTTCTATTAAAGATGCGAATTTTATACTTAAGTTCTGGGTTAATTCAAATGTGGCTAACTATGAAGCTTAATTTAGATAAAGGACTAAAAGTAAAGATTTGAGGCTCAAGTGGTCTTGCGTTCGGATGAAATGTGTTCAGCTTGCTTAAAATGTGTCCATTTTTGTTTATCCTTCATGCACAAAACTAGATATACTCCACTTCCCAATCCATATGATGCATTCCTCGTATAAAAAACACAAACAGAAACAAGTTCTCATTAATTTTTTTTCTTGTCCAAAACTATTTTCACCCCAAACACTTCTATTTTATCTTTTATTTCTTAGCCAATAGACAAAGGGCAGGCTAAATAAGCTCAATGCATAACCTGGTATATATGCCTAAATGAAAGCTCTACATGCAATGCAAAGTCTAGTAAGAACTAAGGAGTCAATGTCCTAAATCTGTAGAACAGGTATCCAGTTCATCATCTCAACATCCATAAATACGTCATTTCAAAAGTAACTCCCATCCCTACATTCAAACTCTTCGCTCCGCCCTTAAGACGAACTTGAGCGTTAGAGAATGCATTTAAGAGCAGTCTCCACACTTTCTAAGTGTTTCTCAGTGCAAGATCACAACTGACAAAAGGACTTGAGAACCATAGAGCCTAAATCTTGAATTCTCAGCTAAGAAGTTGAAAAAAGTGGACGACACATTTCCCGACAGTAATTCATTGTTGGGTTTAGAGGCAACAACATTAGCTAAACCTAGAGCTTTTATCTTCCTAAACTTCATCAAACAACCTTTTTATTGTTATTATTTTTTCCCCGAGTAGACAGACATTTAAAGAGTTAGAACATTGACGACTTTAACAGCATAACCGGCTTCTTCCAAATCATAAATAGCTACATTATTCATATTCTAAAGACATGTAAGCCTAATTTTGATAATCGATACTGGTACTACACATTCTTTGGTTTGTGCATCAGAATTACAAGATGACATCAAATGATGGATAATGTATATGTATATCCAGTCTCATCAGGAAAGTCTATGCACAGCTAATGATATATCATAGTCACACACCTAAATGGTGCTTATGCATGCAAGTATCAAGGCCAACATTCTAAATGTCAACTTTGCAAGCTGCACACTGTGAAATTATTGGTTAACACACAATTATCTGACTGATAAAACATGGTTTAGGCCTATACCATTCACACGATTCTTTTTTTTTATCAAGAAGTATGGACCCATGAGCATATGTGTCTATATGGATTCTGTTCATGGATTGATAAAAATGTGGAACTCAAGTATTAAAACTTATTTTGAGACACAACGAACAAACCTATAGAGAATGGAACAAATAAATACATTAAATTTGAGAATATAGGTGTCTAGAGTTTAATGATAGATTATTCTACTACCTCCACGGCTAAATACATTACTAATCATTTTCTAAACAGATTTTGTAATAAATTTACTGTTGACAACATCAACTATGATAAATCGAAGCACATAAGCACCATCAAAAGTAACGAGAAGTAGAGAACTTTTCAATCATACCTCCACAATATTCCAGATAGATTATACTGGTGAAATTATCAAGATGCAATTATATCTGCATGTACTCTAAGCATAGATTGCACCAACAAAAAGGGAAAGCTAACAGAACTACCAGGACAAAGAACATAAAGATTTTCATGTAGCATTCTCACTGAACAAAAAACGCAAGTATAGCTCAGCCATCCGGGGAAAAGAGTACGTCAAAATTGCAATTGTGATCAACAGGATTACATCAAAACCGTAAGAGTATCCAGAAAGTATCAGAATACACCCACAAGACTCATCAAAAGCAACAATCACAATCAAAAGGGCAAAGCGGGGTACCTCCAGCATTAGAGTTTTTAATACCCAATTCCTCTTCAGTATAAATAGTAAACCCATCCGCAGTTTTTCTTTGAGGGTTAGAAGCTGGTTCTGTGAACCGTCCCTCTCTATCTTCTTGGCTCTTCTTCTTTTTCTTTCTCAATGTTGGCTTCTCTGCTTCATTTTTATCTCCTTTATCAGCTTTTTCATGCTCAGGCCTTTTCCTCTTCTTTCCGGAGAAGATTTCATCAGTCTCATTGCTAAACTTTTGCAGTGCAGTAGAAGATTTCCCCTCTTCCACAACAGCTGATTCTTGTGTTTCTTTGAGTGCCTTTGACTTCTTCTTCTTTGGCATATTGAATCAAGCGAAAATAAACAACCATAAAAGCAAGATTAGATTATCCATCCATTCAAGATAGAACACATTTGATGGTCAAATTGTTCATGACTCCTTCGAAAAAGGCATCCTGACTTCTTGGTGGCTCAGTTATTCATGGCATTCCTCAAAAAAGATTTCACTTTATTTTAAACAAAGCATTCAATTGTTTCTTTCAGCTTGCCCACTACACATCACCAAAACAATAAACTCCTAAACACAAAAAGCCGAGTCTCCAGATACCAAAAAAAATATCAATTCTTAATCCTAAAAACTAAAAACTAAAAAGAGAGAGATGAAGTACCTCACAACAAAATCAGTCTAAGAAAATAATTAGAGAGCGGTGCTGAACTATATAAAAAGCCGGCAGCGGCTGTAGTTGAATCTTAGTGGTGGTCCGACCAGTCATGTGACGGAAACTGGAATGCAAATTAGCACCGGAATCGGAAGCACAGAGTCAGAGTACAAGAGAGACCCTATTTTGCTTGTACACATAGCGGCGCTAGTTTTGCGGGCGCGTGTGTACACCCAAAATTAGATTTTCCCCCGAGTAAATTACACAACATAGAAGCTAAAGTTTCTAATTTTGCGGTATTTACTTCGGTGACTTTTATAAAAATTGAGGATGGTGATTTATGAGAGATACAATTAATGAAAATTGCTAGATTAATAAGGATAAAATTTTAGCATTTGATATAAAATTTTGTTATAATAAAATTGAATGTACTATATTTTTTCCCTTTAAAAAATTATATCCACCTTTTTAAAAAATGACATATATAAAAATATAAGAAACATATTTCTTTAACAAATGACAAAAATTAAAATAACAAAAAAAAGTAATCACGCTTCATTTTTATTTAGTTTTATGTGACTTTGTTTATATGTTTTTTTAGTTTTTAAAATATTATAACATGTAATCTAAATAACATAATTAGTCTTATAAATAACAAATTCTTAACATGACATAAAATTTAACAAATGTGTCATTTTGACCTTTATTTTTATAATTTTTTGGTTACTTTATTTTATTTTCTAATAATGTTACTTTTTAGACGGTGAGTGACACAATTATGAGAACAAACAACAAATTATATACAAAAAGTGACATGACAAATAATAAAAATATATGTCACTTAATTACAAGTTTTCGTATTTTTTAAGTACTTATATGTCATTTTAAAAATTTTTATTTTTATTTAGTAAAGTAATACAAGTCAAATAATAAATCACATTTTTCGGACAAAAAATGAAATTTTCATAAAATGTCATAAAAAATTCATTTGTAACTTTTTTCAACATTTTTATGATTTTTTGGATACTTTATGTTACTTTTTAATAATGTTACTTTTTAGACGATGGCAACACAATTATGAGAAAGAATGACAAATTATGTACGAAAAGTGACATGACAAATAATGAAAATACATGTCACTTAATTGTAATTTTTTGTGTTTTTAAAGTACTTTTATGTTATGTACAAATTTTGTTATTTTTATTCACTAAAGTAACATATTAATAGAATATAATGACATTTTTAGGACGAATAGTGACATAATCATAAAATGACAAAAAAAAATTCTATTTGTAATTTTTTTTTAATGTTTTTGTATTTTTTGGTTATTTTATGTTATTTTACAATCATGTTACTTTTTAGATGGAGAGTGACATCATAATAAAAATGAATGACAAATTATGACATACTCATAAAGTGACAAAAAAATTCATTTGTAATTTTTTTCAATATTTTTGCTATTTTTTGTTCACTTTATGTCATTTTATAAAGTAACATAATGTTAAAAACGAATGACATATTTAAGATGAAAAGTGGCATGAATATAAAATGACAAATAATAAAAAAATATGTAACTTATTTAAATTTTTTTGTACTTTTTTAATACTTTTATGTGAATTTAAAATCTTGTTATTTTTATTCAATAAAGTAACATAATGTTAGAAATAAATGACATATTATATATGAAAAGTGACATATCTATAAAATGATAAATAATAAAAAAATATGTAACTTATTTACAACTTTTTGTATTTTTATAGTACTTTTATATGATTTAAATATTTTATTATTTTTTCTCAATAAAGTAACATAATGTGGGGAAAGAATGACATATTATATACGAAAAGTGACAATCTTGTAAAATGACAAATAATAAAAAAAATATGTAACTTTTTTTTGAAATCAAAAAAATATGTAACGTATTTACAACTTTTTGTATTTTTATTGTACTTTTATATGATTTACAAATTGTATTATTTTTCTTCAATAAAGTAACATCATGTTAGGACCGAATGAGATATTTAAGATGAAAAATAATATGAATATAAAATGATAAACAATAAAAAAATATGTAACTTATTTATAATATTTTGTGTTTTTTAGTACTTATATGTGATTTATAAATTTGTTACTTTTCTTTAAATAAAGTAATATAATTTTGGAAACGAACGACATTTTTAGTTTGATTAGTGACATATTATAAAGTGGAAGAGAATACATGTATCCATACATTAAAGGGGAAAAATGTGTGTTGTCAATATTTTTGGTATTTTTAATATGGTTTTATGTGAATTTAGAACTTGTTACACATTTTTATTTTACATATTACTTCTATTTGTTACTTATTTTAATGTTATTTTACAACTTAGATGATTTTTTACTTTGAAAAATTATTAAAGATATAATATCACATTTTACTAATACATACAATTAAATGTGTCATCTTCTCTAAAGAATTTTGGTTGAACGTGAATTAACTTAATATACAAAACATTTCTTTGCTGATATTACAAAAATATAATTAAATTTTTAATTAAAATTTTGATTCACCAAGAAAATATGAAACAGACTCCATCTTTTCATTTTCACATAAACCAGACATAAAATAAAAAAAAGGATAAAAATAAAACCTTAAAAAAGATTAATGACTAAAACAAATAACATAATCAAAAGAGTTGTCTAGTGATAACTACTATTTAGATTTTATTAAAAAACTCATAACTAATTTACTAATAATTAGTTAAACTCATTAAATAAACTTGTAACTAGTATTCGGGTTTTATCCATTGATGTTATTGACACTCAATTTTCCAACTGACTTTTCAACAATTTTAATAAGAGAATTAAAATTTTCTTTTAGTCAAATAATTAACTTACTATTTATAAAATATTTTTATTTTGATGATTACACTAAATTTCAATAAATAATACATAAATAGAAATATCCAATTAGTGACAACTCAATAATAATTGAGATTTGTTTTTACAAATTGAAATAAAATGTAAATAAATTAAAATTAAATATCCAATTAGTGCGCGGATCACACATCTAGTAAAAATTATCCATTCAACAAAAAAAAATTCAAGTATTAATATGAATTCAATGTATAAAATCAATAAACAAAAGTACAACAAAATCATTAATATTTTTAAAACTCAATCTATTCCCCAATAGAACAACCACAATAAAAAATGGCTTCAGAAAAAAATCTCATTTAAATAATTCAAGCATTTGTTCTATATCAACTTCCAAATAAACAAACCAATTCATCTCTCATATTTCCTCGGAAAAAAATCCGAAATTACAAACAGTAAAGTACTGAAATTACCTTTTTCTGGCCCCAATTACAAAGTGAACAAAATGATATTAAAATAAATAAAGATCCAAACTAAAAAATTCTTTGCTTCTATTCTCACATCTCTTTTTGTTGCTTATAATTCCACACCAGCAGCTGATCACAACACAACATTCAGAACATACATCAACTTTCAGGAAATTTAACAAATTGAAAATGGCAATTCAGTAAAAAAAACAAAGAAT